>JBBMOC010001531.1:0-11300 GCA_037975185.1 Centropyge bicolor | reverse complement strand
CGGTAAAAACAAAAGCTCTTTATTCTTGTTGACTGTTCTGTAATACTGTTCATATACTCTACATGTTGATTTAATGACAAGATTATCTGACATATGAGCACTGACATACAGTACATGAAACAGACTGTTTCTTGCATTAATCCTGGTAGCAGCCTCACCATCGGGTTCTGAAAGCTAATGGAGGAAACTTCCACTTTCCCGCCTACTGAGATAGTGTCCACCTGGTGAGACGGGATGCGATGTCTGTACTCCATAAAGTGGCGGCCATTGACGTTCAGCTGAAGAGAGAAAACACAGAGTAAAATAAGCGCCTCATTTGGGAGCACAGAGAAATATTTCTGCATGCACATAAATATCTGTTAAGAAAGCTGTTTTTTTTAAAAAGGTCAAATTTGTGTTTTAATTGTGTTAAAATCAATTTTTCTTGACTTTAATAATTCTGTTCCATCGTGTTACGATTCTCTCACTGCTCCCTCCCTTTTCTTACCCTATAAGAAATCGGACTGAAGACAAAAGACGAAGAAAATAACTCATTAACTCAGAACAGTTGAAACTGTGGCTCAAACTTGAGATTATTGTATTTTTGTTCACTGAAATTAAACTATTTGTACGACAATTTCTGAACAAAATACAACTCCTGTGCTCAAAATGACCAATTGTGTTCTTAGAAATGGCACACACATTGGTAAATGTAGTGAAATACAATCTGCTTGAATTCAGTTTATAGGACTATGAACCTCTGTCAGAATGTTACTGTGACCAAACTGCATGGATGGTTTGGCCTACAGACCTGGTAGGAATCGCGGGAGACTGTGATCATCAGACTGAAGGGAGAACCAGCAGGGAATGGAGAGTTGTAGTTCCTTTCTTCAGTGCCCCAGCTGCCATACTGGAAGGTGTTGGCGACCACGTAGCCAGGGTGACTGTCATATCGTGGGTTAATGTGGAGTGCAATGTCTGCATTGGTCCTGGAGCCGCACTGTAAATTCACATGGAACCTGAAGAAAAATAGAGGTCAACATTTAATGATGTACGAGAATCATGACTTTGCATTTCTGATTAAAAAAAAATGGCTAAAATGTGCCCTAACTACTTTTGTCTGCCTCGCTCAGCCTGTATTGATTTTTTTATGCTGCGAACTTTGGGAGGGTAACTGCACATATTTAATAGGATTTACTTTTGAGGATCAATGAGATTGTTAGGTGTTGTTCTACTGTCTAACACAGAAACTACAGTATCTGCATGCTCTAATACATGGGTGGATGAGTGAAGCCAAGAGTACGGAAAAGAACCTCTAAATGGGATCATTACATCAACTTAATAAAAACAAAAACACAACATTTCAGGAAACAAAAAAAACCCCAAAATATTTCTCTTGCTAATTATTTTACTAAAACATCGTGTTTTTTGTGTTACATGAAATGTTGCCTGTGGTATTTCACTGCCACCAAATGTTAGAATTAACAGCTGAGAAATAGAGGGAAGATGATGGAAAGAGGAGTCTGACCTATCGGCTCCAGGCAGGACTCGTCCACTAATGCTGATGGACTTCCCCTCCTGCAGACCACCATGGATGGATCCAGTGAAGGGGATTCTCTAGAAAGGACAGGAGGGCATCTGTAAATAACTCATATCATTTTTGTTCCTAACATACTAACAATTAGATTTAGAAAGGTTTCCTCAAGGATGGGAATGTGTCAGCATGGACCATGGACCAGTCTCTGAGTTTTCATGTAGTCTGGACACTGCACAAAGGAGTTTAATGTTCCAGCATATCAATGAAAATTTTATGTAAATCAAACCATGACAGTCACAAAAAAACGTATTTCCTGTTGTCAGAAGATGGAGCAGTGACAATGATGGGGCACTGGGCAGCAAGTTGGTTATTTAGCATCATCAAGTCTTAAGACTTACAATAATCACATATGAAGAAGATGTGGGTAATCAGTTAGGAGTGATTTGTATTGGGCCTGTAGCTTCCTGTTGCCAGTAGGTGGCACTTCAATATTAGCCAGTCAACGTCTTCAGGCTAAGACTCTTGGGGAAAAAAAAGGTTGGGACAAAGTGGAGTCAATGTTTGACAGTTTTTTTCATGTTGCAACATCGACACTCACCACCTCACACTGCCAGTCAATAAAGATTTCAAAATAAAGCATCATCAAGGTCTAGAGGCCTTTCCGACCAAGTCTGAGGTGAATCTGGTCAACTTGCCAGGAGAAACTGTCATTTCCTGACTGGTGTAGACGTCTTCACGCTAGGAATCTTTTCAAACATGTGAAGCTGGGGGTGGCATTTGAGAATGGCTTTTTTCGACCTTCAAACCACTTCCTGTTTCAAAAGATCAAAGATTTCCTGTTGAGTTTACGGCAACAGGCTCTTTTTCAGTCATTACATGTGCCAGCCAAATTTCATAGACGCTGCTTGAAATGTTGTAGGGGGCGCTATCGAGCCACTTCTGCACAGCCATTTACAAGGCCACACAAGTGTTCTATCTAGTCTGGTAGTCTAATGCTTATATTCACCTTGGTGTAAGTCTATTTCTGTGTACATACACTAGCAAAGAGTCAAAGTCCTGGTATGTGTGCACACCTGGGCAATAAAGCTGATTCGGATCTGTGTGTTTTCTTTTATTAATGTGTGCTTTGATATCATTATCTTTGAGTCTGGTCTCGTGGTTCTCCTGTGGAACTCCTGACTAATGTCATGTCTCTTTGGTTTTCTGTCTATGCCCTTTCTGGCAAAATGCATGCATTTATTGAATATGTGGTTTTATTTGATTTGTTTCCCACATTAAAAGGTCATACGTCCTTCACTTTGCACTGCACCACATGACGAAGGCCATGAATTCTTGGGTTACAGACCCTCAGAGTTGAAGTCCACAGTATGAAGGCCTTCCTCTAATGCTGACAGTGATAGTACAGGTGTCCATGTTAACCCATGACAAGCCATGGTGACACACACTAACACTTTGAATGCCCTTGACTCTTCCTTAAACAGCTTTATGCTTGTGATATACACTAAACATCCGGAGTGGTGGTCATGTCACAGCCATGTGACTGCCACAGGAAGACACTTCCCCATAAGTGGTGGTGTGACCTGCAGTGAAAGTGAGGGAGGGGGCTCATTTCAAAAAGGTTGTTTTTGATGCTAAAGATAATTCTAAAGCCATCAGTTCCAGTGCTTTAACAATGTGTCCTGTATTACATTTAACTGACTATATTTCTTGAACTAATTAATATATAAAAAAAGTAAATATATAAATATAATTAAACATTATATAAAGTATCACACATTATAACATATGTTGTATGTGGTAGACTGTGGTATATCTCCCATAAGTCTCCTTTAAGAAGGAATGGGTTCTTATGGGTTAAGGAGTTTCTCAATATCCTGTATGATTAAGTAAGGCCTTTATGTTTTTTTAAACCAGTTAAAAACAGCACACACAAGCAGATAGTATATATTCTACCAACAACTGTGATTCTGATCATGTTCCAGTTTTCACTAGAAGAAATCCGACCATCCTAACCCAGCCATCATATGTTCCACATCCTGCCTGTTTTTCACCATGTGGACTTTCCTCGAGGACATGATCCACATTCAGTGTCTAACCCATCTACCCAGAGCCTGCAGAGCCTGCAGAGTCTGCAGGGCAGAGTGCAGACGTGGTTCACGCGGCTCGCCCGCGCGCTTCTCGGAAACATTCAAAGCTCGGTAACAAGTTCAAACTGATCGGAAAGAAGTGATTAGTATATTTTAGTGAAAACGATCCTACAAGTCTTGTTCTTTTTTGACACGCGAGGAAACTTTTAATCAGCCTTTAAATGAATGTTTCTTCTCTGAAGGAGGCACAGAGCTCCGGGAAGACCTGACTTCACCCCGGCAGACAGTCCGCTCGGCTGCCTCCACCTCCTCCACCTCCTCCAGCTCCATCACCTCCTCCACCTCCTCCTCCACCAACACACACACGAGTCACTTACTGGGTTGTAAAAAGGAGACTGCTGGTTGAAAGCCATTGTCCCAAATGGAGCCGTGCAGGGTTTTCTTACTTGCAGGAAATAAAAAGCTCTGGACTCAAAATGGATGCGAACGGGTTGATTCACCGTTACGACTTTATTCCACAGATAAGTTTCGATTTCCACGCAGGGGGCGGCGTTTAGACAGCGACAGCCCCATCAATACAGGTTAAACAACAACCACCGACAGACAGGCTGGTCATCACGCTGATCACAGGCCAAGTGGGTCACACATCTCTCAGGTTTTCACTGTTTTAATATGAACAAACCTGCTGCTCTCTGCGGGTTAATGCAGGATTTCTACCAGCTACAGCCTGTAACTGTAAACCATGTCTCTGTGAACAACATCCTTCTCAGCTTCAAACCAAACAGCTGCCTCACTTCCAGACATCCACTGCCTTAATCACTGCCACATGCATGCAAGGTTTAAAGGGCCATTCTGCACATTTCAAACTGATAGACAGACAGATAGATAGATAGATAGATAGATAGATAGATAGATACACAGACAGACAGATAGACAGACAGACAGATAGATACATAGACAGACAGACAGACAGACAGACAGACAGATAGATATATAGATACATAGACAGACAGACAGACAGACAGACAGATAGATAGATAGATAGATAGATAGATAGATAGATAAATAGATAGATAGATAGATAGATAGATAGATAGACAGACAGACAGACAGACAGACAGACAGACAGATAGACAGATAGTGTAGCACCATATAGTGCTAATTTATCAAGTACCACAGGAAAGAGAAGTAAAATGTCATTAACTCTATAAGTGAAAGTATTAGGCTGTGCAAAATTAGTGAAACTGCATGTAAATTACAACACTGTGAGTCCGGTGTTACACTCTTATGGTGGCAGAAAGGATTTCCTGTATCTGTCCTTGTGACAGTGGAGCTGAGTTGGTCTGCTGGAGAAGGAGCTCTGCTGTCTGTCTGTCTGTCCGTCCAGCAGCTGGTGGAGAGGGTGGACAACAGTTCGTCCAGGGTGCTCCTCTACAACACAGCCTGGATAGTGTCTGGTTTGCAGCCGATGACTGAACCAGCCTCTTTAATCACTTTGTTGACTCTGTCTGTGTTTCTAGCTCAGATGCTGTTTTCCCAGCAGACCACAGCAAAGTAGACACACATTGAAGGATCTCAGCGTCCTCTGCCCACCCCATCATACAGCTTGTTGTCAATGTGGACACCGAGGTACTTGTAGTCCTCTCCCAGGATACACAGGGGCTGTGTTGGTATCCTCCTCCTCCAGAAGTCCATCACCATCTGCTTGGTCTGGGCCAAGTTCAGGTCCAGGTGATTTATCCCGGACCTCTTCACAAACTCATCCATCAGTGATCTGTACTCAGCCTCCTGCCCATCCTTTAGATTTCATTATGCATTGTCCTGTTGTGGATGCCATCCTCCTTTCATCTTCAGCTTTTTCACATTTTAGTATTTTTGCTCTTATGTTTTGTTACTTCTTGTGGCCAAAAGGTGAATGTTGTGCTAAGGAGTCTGATGACTTTTCAGTGAAGGTCATGTGTGTGTAGGTGTGGCTGCAGTGGAAAAGTGCGCCACCACCTCAGAGTCTGATAAATCCTGCAGGGGTTTTGTTTGACCTAACAATCCTATGAGCACTTCTCTCTGACTCCAGACCCATTCCTGTGAATTTCCCCACTGTGGGACGAATAAAGACGTATCTTTTCTTAATTACATTACACATGGAGGAAATGGCTGCCACTTTGCTCCCTGCTTATTCTCAGACTATTGATAAAGGTTTGAATTTCACATCACTTGGTCTTTCCTAATGATGACTGTGAACAAGTCATAGCTCTAATTTGGTTTCACTTCAACCTGAAGTGAAACTGACAGTTATCTGAGAGCACTCATACCTTTCTGTTTTCACTCTGCTTGCTTGGTAATCCTGCCTGGCATCCTACATGGCTCAACGCTCTCTGCCTGAAATACACACACACAGTGAGATACAGACCTTGTTTATCCGTGTGCGTGATGCACAGGTGTTCTTCCTCAGGTGTACTGACACTTTGTCTGCTTTCAACATAACAAAACGCTCCATGTGGTTTGTTGTTGAGCTCAGCGTGGGGCCTCTGCTCTGTAGACCTGGTGCTCACTGATTGACTGAATTTAATTCAGGTGTGACAGAGACAGAAGACACACACACTACATTCAAGTATGGAGCAACTCCTCACGATGGCTTGGCACTGTTGGAGGTACGGTGCCATTTGCTGCTGTGTATTCCTATATTTTGGGTGAAGTAGCACAAACATACAGTTTGTTTCACAGCCTCATGGGTGTGTTGGTCTGTTGCTTTATTGATTTTTTATTTTGCATCTAATGGATGCCATTACCATGACTTATTAATGAACTGATTTGGACAAACAGCCTTTGTGTTTCTAAGTCCGTTTTGATTTAGTTTCCTTAATGGCTGATGAGTAATCTCAAAACATTAGAAATGCTCACTATTAAAGACAATCTATAAAGTCATTAAAAAGTTGTCAATAATGACATATTATTAGTGAAAACCAGCATTTTAAAAGCTGCAACTGGTTGACTTTCTGCTAATTTGAACTTCTCTATATGCTCGGCAAATTTCATAAACTGCATAAGAGCCTCATATTTTATAAGATAAAGAAATGTTTTGTAGATTCCCCAACTGTAAAGTAACTACAGTTTTTAGAAAAAAATATTGTGAAGTAAAGGACAATGTTTCCCTGTGAAAGGAAGCAGATGAAGTGGTGGAAATTTCTCATGCTAGATGGTCCATCACTGTGAACATCAGGTCTCCAATTCACAACCGAACTACACACAATGAATGTAGAACTGTGACAAGCAGAAATGAGGCAAGCACATATGTTCACTGTAATAGATTACCTAACTCAAGCAAGTTTCAAGACACAGTGAGACAGTTTTAATGAAAATACACTCGATACTAAAATGACCTAAAAGACGGAAAAATTCGCTGCAGATTTTTCATGCTCCTGCGTAAAAGCCTTCATACACCCTGTCTGTGTTTGCACTGAAATAAGATATTCCTTTATGAGTCCCACAATGGGGAAATGTCCAAACTGGAAGTTGTTCTGCTGATCATCAGGATACAGTATGATGGGCTGTTGGAAATCGTTGAATGGTTCATCTAATATGGAGGAATGGAGGAACATCCATGATGCCAGACTGCCTATAATTTTTTTTTTCTCAAATCACATGCATGAGTATACCTCCTTTTTAGACTGTTATATGTTCTTAATATTTAACTGCTGCTATCCCTTGTGCTGCTGTGACATGTGAATTTCCCCACTGTGGGACGAATAAAGGCTTATCTTATCTTATCTTATCTCATGTGAACAAATAAAACCGACAAACAGCTGAAACTGACAGAAGTGTACAACTTGGTACAACTAACTAGTAGTTGTACCAATTAGTGGCCAGTTGTGTCTGAAGAGCCGACTAACATGATAACTGAAGCTGTCATAAACTCACACTGACTTTAGTGTAATATTGGCCTGCAGACACAGTTTGAGTCTAAAGTCTTTTTGTGGAGAGCTTCCACAGGATGTCAGAAAAGGAAGTGAATCATCCAAGCTGAGTGTGATTAGCTGTGAGAATTTATCTACTTCTGTATGAACTTTGGAAACAAACAAAACCATGTCTGCTGTCGACTGGTAAGGCAGATCTTAAGAATTCTGGAAGACAATAGTTCCATCTGCTTATGATTGGATAGATAACGAACCTTAAAGGGAGTAAGCTGAAGGCAAGAACAATAAAATGTGTAAATATGGAAAGACAAACAAGGATTTTAAAAATGCACGGGGAGTATCAAAAATGTTCAGGGAGCAGGAATGTGTTCAGCAAATTTCATGGATATTTAAAGTATTCTGTTATTAATTGTTGTGATGTAACAGTAGAACTCAAGGAAAAGTCAGGGTGTCATCATAGGCATCAGGATTCATCCTCTGCAGATATATACCAAGGCTTAATATTTACTTTACATCTGATGTATTTTATTCATATAATATTGTAATTACATTTATTTAATAATCATGCCATTTCTCTGTATCGAAATTCTACTGCTGTTACCTGTATCTATTCTGTACATCTGTAGTTGTCAACACTGGACGAGGAACCACTCCATCATAGTTAGAGAAGAAGTTTCCCTCTTTTTCTCCTGTTTTTTTTTTTTTTTAAATCATTTCTGTCATATTAAACCATTAAGCCCTCTGTGATCGTCAGCTAATCACATAAATTGCACTTGAATAGTTGGTTTGACCTTGACAACATGCAGACTCCACACAGAGAGGCCCAGGAATCAAACCTGTGTTTCTCATTCATCAGGGAGAGCCCTGCAGTGGATGTTACCTGTTGCCTCTGGAACAGAGCTGCAGAGCACATGGACCAGAATCAAGTCATCTATAACTGATTGACATTTGTGACTGCAGACTTGATGGTTTAAAAGAAAATGAGAAAGCCACTTATAACTACCCTTTGTTATACACACACTAGGAAATAATCTGTGCCTCATTTTAATTTCTACATATAGGCTACTGTCATACTGTAAAAATTAGAATAGACTTTTGATTGATTGAATGAAAGGCGCAGTGGTTTTGTCAGAGGAGTTGAGGAATGACCACATGGTCATGTGCCTCACATGAGTGGACTGACTGCAGATAAGACACAGCCACTGAGTCAAAGGTAAAAACACAAGGACTCAGTACCAATTTGAACTCCAGATTCCACGTGTTCCAGATGTGCAGTGATGATTTTTCAAGTTTGTGAGACCTTCCAGTTTCAGGGCAAGTGTCAAGAAGACATGAAGTTTCCTGACAAAGTGTTAAAGTAAAAGCAAGAGTATGACACAACCAATCATTTCTGTGTCTGTGTGTCAGTTTTAAATGCTTCTTCAATTTGATCACAGTCATCCTGGAACCTTTCTGTTCCTCTGACACTTCCCCTTCAGCTGTTCCTGTCTGACACATTATTTACGCTTTGCACAAGTCCTTCACATGCATAGATACAAATCTTGAAACAGCAACAGGAACAAGATGAATGGACAGATTGAAAAGAAGAATGGCTCGGGACATTTTGAATCAAATAATTCTACAGTTGAGAAAAGGCTCTTTAGCTGAGAAATACTGCACTGTGCTCACCAGCTGGTTACTAACTTTGTCCATTTTCTGCTTGGTGTTGAGCAGGTAGAGAACAGCTGGAAAACCAAAACAAAGAGCTGAAAGAGGCTAAAACTCTTTAAATCTTTTAAATCTTCAGAAGTAATCTTTCCAATCATCTTAATGTAATCTTTTTTTTTTCACAGCTGACCGTTGATACTTGATGTAAGTGGCCTTGACGACCTGCTTGTACAGGTAGTTTGTATATATAATAATGTATTCACATGGACGGCACGTTTAGGTCGCATAATCATGATTTGTATCATTTCTGATACATAACATCGGTTTAAAAGGAGCACACTGAGTCGCTGGACATCAGCTTTAATATCTTCAACTATTTAGACCAGAAGCTTACAAAATATCAACACATTCTGTACAAAAATACTCTACAGACCCTCAGTAAAAGATAAACACAGATCCACCACAGTTTACACATTGTCTAAAATTAACACATAAATATGGCTGAAGTACCAATTAATATGTTCTAAAATTGAAACCCTTGTACAAACTCTGTATATACATATGCCTAAGGTTATTGTTTGATCATGTTTAACTGGGCTCCACTGTGCTGGTGAAGCCCATTACATTCAATGAGCATGCATACTCCTGCCTGAAGAAACACAACACAACACAACACACACACACACACACACACACACACACACACACACACACACACANACACACACACACACACACACACACACACACACACACACACACACACACACACACACAGGCACACACACACACTTTACACAGGAAAGACAGATGTTTGTGGCAATATCACAACTTTCTTTATACAGTACTTTAATGAAAGCATTGTTTTCAGTATTGTCATTGTTCTCTCACCAGGAGTCAAAGTACGACTGAACAAACAGACAGTTCACTTATAGCTCTTATTAAATGTGGGAGGTATTACTCAGTGGTTCATCCATTAATGATGGTCATCATCTGATTGACTGAAACTGAATGTCTTGTGACTTCATCTATTTCCATTTGCTCTATTTGTTACAGCAACACAAATCCAAAGCTGCCCCAACACACAGTCATTTCGCAACAGCTTCCCATAAATGCCTGAATTTCATGGTGAGTATTTCTGCAGTACAGCACAAGGCAGTGTCTCAGCATTGTGGCTAAGAGTTCGGGCCGTCTGATATGTGCAGCAGTTGATGTGGGTTATCTTGCTTATAACATGGCAGTCACAAGAAAGTCTTGTTTATTCAGATTTTGGAGGCATGTACTTTAATCCCTGACCCCTACAATGTATGTGCTGAAGTGTCCTTGGGTTAGATACTGAACTGAAAAGTGCTCTGATGTCAGTATGTAATTGTATGTGCTTTCGATAAAAGCGTCTGCTAAGTGAAATTGTAGTACATCAAATATTACAGTCGACAGATCAAGACTCTACAGCCGGGCTGAAAGCTTATGTTTGGAGTGGTATCTCAAATCTTATCTGCATACATAGATTCAAGGTAACTGAAAATATAATGGCATTTTGCCATTTGTGTGATCTGACCTTGTGTTGGTATTCTTGGAATAAATGTTATTTTACAATGATAAGGAGGAGTCATAGCCTGGTAACAGTTGAAAGCAGTAGCCGTCCAGCCACGACACAGTGATGAAGCACTCTGTCATACAGATAGGAATGAAGATTTACATTCATAAAGAGCTGTAGTTGCCAGTGGTTAGAAAGTGGGAGGAACCGGTTGGCACACATTCTAACAGAAGAAAACTGTCTCCATTCTCCGTTCTTACCTTTCAGGATGGCACAAGTGAGGTAATGAGATTATTTGTTTTCAGAGTCTCAGTCACAGCTCTGTTGTAGTTTCTTTTTATAATGAGAAAATTACCTTTTGACATTATAACATGATATACTTTTGTATATGTTGTTGTGACATTTTTTCTATTTCTTGGTTATCTTTACCAATTTTTTTCAGTTTTCCATGAAAATGTTCTTAATAAAATTAATACATATTTAAAATATCACTTTATCTTGTTATTACACAAAACTTTTTTTTTTCACAAAATGAACACATCTTAAGATAGAAACAGACACAGGACACATGACATTTTAGCCCACATCAACTGGAACATTAT
>JBBMOC010001530.1:0-11306 GCA_037975185.1 Centropyge bicolor | reverse complement strand
CTCACTATAACATAGCGTGGAGGAAACGCTTTATTTATCCCGGTCCATCACTATAACATAGCGTGGAGGGAGCGCTTTATTAACGCGCACCCACGCTATAGAAGGCGTGCCCTCTCCTTAATAAAATATTCTGCAGCCTGACACCTCCGGGGTACCTTAAAAAACATATGACGTGTTTTAATTAATGAATAAATAGCAAAACAATTGGGCGCTGGCTGTAGTTCACACTTCAGCATGACCACTGTAACAGGTAACCGCTCGCCATTGGTGTCCAGTATGGATAAAGCATTTTTGACGAATACGAGTATGATACGAGTAAAACTTGTCAATATCCATGTTCGTGCTGAAGGAAAATCCTCATTGTGTAACTGACTGTCTTCGCACTCTGTGATTGGCCAGTCACACACAGCGCCCGCCCCTCCCTACACAGACACGTCTGTGCATGTCTCTCTTTTTTTGTTTGTTTGTTTTTTCTACCGTCTGCTTGCTCTTAGTTTGGCTGGTGATATGAAGTCAGTTGATAAACTTTGCTCGTACTGAATGCGGTGCTTTTGAGAAGAATACAGTGAACAAGGCTGACATATTATTTCCCTGTTTGCCATCACTGGATGTTTGCATGAATCACCAAGTTCACACAGATCATTAGAAAATAAACAGTCTTACAGACCACTTACACACATACACACATAAAGCTGAACACACAAAGTAGCCTATATTAATATTGTTATTGTATATGGCTGCATCATAGACTGTATAAAATATGGACGTAGTGTCCGTGACGTCACCCATAGGTTTCTGAAGAGCAAAAATGAAGCAAATCGTAGTGCGTAGCCATCTTGGTAGCCTACCTCCGGTTACTCCAAATATGGACAAAGAGATGGAGCGAGGGCGGAGCTGAGGCGGGTCAAATGAACGCTATTGGCTGAAAAAAGCCACTTTATTCGAAATAATCAAACTAGCTATGGCTAACCAGCTAGGTTAAATGCTAAATATCGTTGCTAGCCGGCTAACCCCACGACGATCTCTTTCCCAAACTCAGTGACTAGAATTAGCCGGGGTGACGCCCTTTAGACCGTCAGTGGCTAGCTGTCAATCAAAGTGCCACTTAGATTGACAGCTATGAACTGTGCATAATGATGTATGCTGTATATTTTAAACAAACGCCTTATAAAAAAATTCGCCCCCCCCAGAGTTGTCATGGAGTAGAAAAACAGCTTATGAGACTAGAGCCATTATTTGAACCAGGCTGTAATTATGGTTTTGTTCTGTCGTAAAATCGGACATTTTAACATGGGGCTCAAATGTAATTGACTCCCTTCTGCGGCCTGCTCTAGCGGTTATTCGAGGAACTGCAGCTTTTTTGCACTTCCGCATTGGCTTCATTTTTCAGCGGCGGAGGTTGCCGCTTGGGCTGCATGCAGTATCTGACACTTTCTCTCTGCAGTTCATAAAAATAAAACTATAAATATTATTGAGATATACTGTATATAGGCTTTGAATACAATAGATTAGCAACTTCTGATCAAACCATATCAACTTCAGACTTAAAATAATATACTGTTTTAAGCCCCACCCATTTCCGCTTCCACTTCCGGTTTAGGTACCGCTCACTCCGAGTACAGATACAGATACAGATAATATAGATGGTTGAACAGATACAGATACAGATAGTGGTGTACTCGCTCTTCCCTAGTGGGCAGTGTAACTGGTGACAGAAAACCCAAAGGATCATACACTGAGCTGGTTGTGGACAACATGCTGTGTCTGGTTAGAGACTGCTGTTTCACCTCCATCTTGAATTTGAAGGAGTCTGACTCGACACACCAAAGCAGACCTAAAGCTCTCTCAAACAGAAGGTTGTCTCAATCCAGATTCAGCTCTTTTACATCCTTTGCCCATTGATCCTCTGCAATTGACTGCAACACTGCTCGACTGTTTTCCATCCATTTTTTTTTCAAAAAGAATCCACCTTTTACAGAGAGCGCTGCGTTACATTATCATTTGCATGGCCTCTTCTTCTGAGCCCAAGCTCATCAAACAGTTGTCAACGTAAAAGTTATGCTTGACAGTGTGAACAGTTTCATCAGAAAAGTCGCCTCTGTTGTCATCAGCAGTTTTCCTTAGTGTGAAGCCGGCGCAAGGGGAGGATGAAACTGCTCCAAACAAGTGCACAGTCACAGTGCACAGTCATTCTGTAGCTCTTTGTTGAAGTCTCCTTCTGGCCACCAAAGAAAGCATAGAAAGTCTCTGTCTTGTTCTGCAACCTTCATCTGATGGAACATAGCCCGAATGTCACTCATAAAAGAAATTGACATAATCCGTTATGCAGTCTGTAAGTCTATCTATATCCTTCCCTTGTGTATGTGGCAACGAGGACAATTTAAACTAAATTAAACTAAATAATCTAACCAAAATTAGAATAATGGAAAAAGGAACCAACAACGCCACCCTGGGAATTTCACCCAGGGAATTAATTTAAAGTTTAAGGCACACAGATAAGTTCACTCCAAGAAGGCATGAGACGTGGTTTTACTGATATATAAAAAAATACAGTTTTTTTTATTAAACAGTTCTTTGTTTTAAAAGCAGTTATTTCAACATTCACACCAAAATTATCATAAGTAATGAATTTAACAAAAAGGGGCTGGAGCCGAGTGAGAGGGCAATGACAACTGCACGGGGGGGTTCCACCAAATTAAAGGAATCAAAACTAAATCACCCAACATGTGGCAGACACGGATTAAATGAAGGAAAACCCGCTCCCAGGACACAGCAGACGAGACAAGGGGGGACACCACCACCAGGACACCAGCACGCCACCACCGGTCTCCAGCAACTGAAAAGCGAAATAATCAAATCAACAAACGAATAGCAAACCAAGAACCATAAATTAAAGATGCAAAATTATCAATATTGGGCAAATAAACAAATAATTCAAACAATAAAACAATACTGCCCAGCTGTACCAATAAACAAATTTATAAAGAAACAAACCAAAACAATTATGAATTTACTCAAACACCCATCACACACACATTCACTCGCTCATCGGGGAAGATTAACCCCTGTTAAAACAACCGGACTGTTAGAGCCACTTAGTCTACGCCAGGAGGACCTGGCCGCGGCAGACACTGCAGGTTTACAGAGCAAGCCGATGTAGCCGCAGCAGTAGCGGCGCAGAGCAGCAGTCAGGCGAAGCAGCGTGGAAACAACCAGCGGTGCAAAGCATCGGAAGACAAGCGACGGCAGACAAAGCAGCGCCAGACAAAGCAGCAGCAACCCCAATTAGCTGATTGCAGTAAGTCCTAATAATAAAAAAATACTGTTAGCGTTGCTACATGCTACAAAAATGTTGCGGTTGTTTGCTAAGCTAACTCGTACCTGTTTCTGACCAACGGGGAACACACACCCTGCGCTCGCACAGGAAGAGGAGGGAGGGAGGAGGACTCCGGCCGTCGTCAGCGCTTACCTGCGACCACGCTAGGGTTAGCCGTCAGATAGCATAACTAACTTGCCAACTGAGAGAACACTTACCAAGCAGGAAACTATGCCACAGGTCATACGGGGGAACCCGGAGCAGCATACAAGCAGTCGCCCTACAAGACGATACGAAAGCTGTGAGCACAAATTGACAAACGACCAATGTTATGAAGCAGTGTGGCAGCAATACCTGTCGGACCAGATGACACTGGGCCCGGAAGTGACACACAGACAGCGACGAGAGTGCAAAAGGAAGGAGGCGGCAAAGGCCGAGCACTTTTATACTGTCAACAGCCTTACTGCCCCCCAGTGGCAGTAAACGAACATAGATGACCATCTATGCTGCTACATGTAGTACGGAGAACATCCCCGTTGGTCAACTCAAAAAAGCCTTGAAGAGTCTCCTCATCCTTTGGTGACCACCTTTGGACAGTTCTGGTGATAACAGGTTGCCTCTAGACTGCAGCTATATAAAGGGGCTTGAGGTAGACCAGGTTGCGAGCTGATCTTCCCAGGGGAAGAAGAGCTGTGGGGCTGACAGTAAATCCAGTGTCTTCTTTCTCTGGTATTACAATCCACAAGCCGTTTGAAGGTGGGCAGTGTTGTGTCAGTGTGACGTGGTTAAAATCCCCACAGATCGCTATGAAGGCATTCAGGTGCAGAGTGTGTAGTCTGGTGACTGGCAGACGTCAGCAGCCTGTGATGCATCTGCTCTCGGAGGAATGTAAACAGCAATGATAATGGCCTGGGAGAACTCTGTGGGCAAGTAATATGGATGGAGACTTGCTGCTAACAGTTCAATGTTCGGGCTGCACACACACTCTTTCACCGAAATGAATGTAGGGTTGCACCACTTGTTGTTCATGCAGATAGTGACTCTCCCTCCCTTCTTCTTGCTGCTCTCTCTGAAACTCCTGTCCCCCCGCACAAACTGAAAGTGGCTAAACTCATGACTGAGTCCAGTGTGTTGTCGTACAGCCATGTCTCCATGAAGCAAAAACAGATGTCACGTCGGTCACTGCCTCCAGTCCGGTCGTTTTTTTGTTTTGTTTTTTTTTTACCGTCTGCTTACTCTTAGTTTGGACGGTGATATAAATCAGTAGGAAAACTTAGCTCGTACTGAATGCGGTGCTTTTGAGAAGAATGCAGTGAACAAGGCTGACATATTATTTCCCTGTTTGCCATCTCTGGATGTTTGCATGAATCACCAAGTTCACACAGATCATTGAAAAATAAACAGTCTTACAGACCACTTACACACATACACACATACAGCTGAACACACAAAGTAGCCTGTATTCATATTTGTAAATGGCTGCATGCAGTATCTGACACTTTCTCACTACAGTTCATAAAAATAAATATAATATTATAAATATTACAAATTAAGCTTTACATACTGTATATGGACTTTGAATACAGTAGATTAGGAACTGCTGATCAATCCATATCAATTTCAGACTTAAAATAATGTACCGTTTTAAGCCCCACCCATTTTCACTTCCACTTCCGGTCCAGGCCCCGCCCACTCTGAGTACAGATACAGATACAAATAGTGGTGTACACGCCTACTAACAAAGACCTGGGGCCTCATGTACAAGACGTGCGTATGCACAAAAAAGTGGCGTACGCCCTTTTTCACGGCAACGTTCAGATTTATCAAGAGTGAAATGACCGTGGAAATGTGCGGTGCTTCACGCCAACTTCATGGCTGGCGTATGCACATTTCTACAGCTGTGGATCCTTTGGCGACACTTAGAGGTGATGCTGGGAAACTGTTGTAATACATGAAAGCAAGTAGTTATCGGACTGAGTGATGTGTACATCAGAGACACGTAAACAATTAATACTGATGAACAATGAACATACGCAGGTGTCTGCAATTACACGAGTGGATATAAAAGCATGCGTAAAGTGGGGCAAAAAATACCGTGAAAAACAATGGCTGCCTTAGCACTTTTAGAAGATTTTGCGAATGGTGCAATTAGAAGAGAACGTGTGTACAGAGACAGAGAAGATTTGCTGGCAAATGATGACAGCTGGCTCATCTGCCGCTTCAGGTTCCCGAGGGCAATCCTCCTGGAACTGTGCGCAGAGCTGCAGCCGGCCTTGGAGCGCAACACGGCGAGGAGCCATGTGCTGCCTGTGCCCATACAGGTGCTGACCACACTGGGGTTCCTTGGAACGGGGACCTTCCAGAGGGAGCTGGCCGGCCGATCGGGAATGTGCCAGTCCACCCTGAGCCGTGCCATGCCAGCCCTGTGGGACGGCATTATTAGGATGTCAGCCAGGTATATCAAATTCCCATATCATGCTGATGAACAGGTCAACATTAAAGCGCAATTTGCAGCGAGAGCCGGTTTCCCCTAATGTAATCGGAGCTATCGACTGCACACACATTGCTATAAAAGCGCCATCACATGATGAATTTGTATATGTAAACAGGAAACATTTCCATTCAATAAATGTACAGATCATATGTGATGCGCAAATGAAACTAACAAACATTGTGGCAAGGTGGCCTGGTTCAACGCACGACTCCTACATTCTGAGTAACAGCATGGTTGGGCACAGACTACAAGCTGGCACTGTGCGTGATGGGTGGCTTCTTGGTGAGTACATTTATTTGTGTCAGTGTCCAAATATTAGTCCCCGTGATGCGCTTTGGGCATGTGCGCCCCCACATTCAATTCCGTCTTCACAGCATCATTACTAGTCACTGGTTAAAGTTAGTGACTTGCTGTTTTTTGCTGCTTAAACTACAGCTGAAGATCTTTCTAACAAGCCCCTGATTGTCTCTGTGTGCAAAGAACCCATGTTAATAACCCCGTGTGTAAAAGCTGAAATGTCTTAATCAGCCTCGCCTCTTCCCCGGCACACTGCTGCACTAATTTGCAACAGAAGTGTGTGATTCATGTGGTGTATAAAACTAACGAATGGCAACTGTAAAGTCACTTTAGTGTGTCTGTTTTAATTTACCTCAGGCGACCGTGGCTACCCACTTAGGGGCTGGCTGATGACTCCTCTCACCAACCCTCAGACTGACCAAGAGCGGAGGTACAATGATCTCCATTCCCGCACTCGGTCAGTCGTTGAGAGGACCATCGGTTTGCTGAAGGGCCGGTGGCGCTGCCTGGACAGGACCGGGGGTATGCTGCTATACAGTCCCGAAAAGGTGTGCCGCATTGTGATGGCGTGCGGCGTCCTCCACAATGTGGCACACCTGCACGGCATACCACTGTTAGAGCAGAATATCCCCCCACCAGACGAACCAGAAGCTGGACCCACTAATTTGTATGCCACCCAGGAGGCCATCCGGGCCCGGCAACATTTGATTTCAACAATGTAAAAGAGGTAAGGACACAGAATTCACTTATTCACCAATGCATTTATTGAGTGACTGATATTAGTGAGGACGCCTATTAGCTGATCTAGGCGATCATTTATGCCGCCTATTGCTCTCACTATTTCTTGCTGTGATTCCAGCACAGCACGGGTGAGGACACGGCCAGTCGGTGGGGCGGCAGCAGCAGGAACACGTTGCGGCGTACTGGCGCTGGAGACGCCAGGAACAGAGGAGGAATCCCACGAGCCAGAGACGCCGGGGACGCTGGGGATGGTGGAGGAATCCCCTGAACCGGTGACGCCGGAGGAATCCCCCGAACCGGTGACGCCGGAGGAATCCCCCAAACCGGACACGCCGGGGACAGTGGAGGACTCCCCTGCATCCGTGGCACGTGGCTGCGGCTGCGTGTCCTCTCCTGTGTTTTGAAATAAATTCAGTAAACCTGAGTCAAAGTCTTTGATATTCTCTTTTATATACTGTCATGTTTAAATCTTGATTCAAAAGATTTCAAACCAAGTAATACCATACATATGGCATTTACGCATGAACCTCTATCTTATAGGATGTGTATGTGAGGAGGCTACTGTATGAACACATTTGTTGTGAGTTACACAAATACATACGTACCTTCTGGGTAATCAGAGTCACCCACACGTGCTCCCACCACCCCTGACAGAGCAGTGTCACCCAGGATAGCGGCAACTCTCTGGTCAAACGGGGTGGGCCCCTCTTCTCCTGTGCCTCCGCCTGTTTTGGCCACACTTTGGCGGTGGGCAGCCATCCTCCGTTTCACATCCACCTTAATGTCGGACCATTTCTTCTTGATTTCGGCTTGGGTGCGCTCTTCGGACCCCACAGCATTAACCGCCCCACACACAGTGTCCCACTCACTCCTCTTCCTCTTGCTGCTGATGCCGGAGGACAGCGTGCTAAAGAGGACATTTTTGCGCGCCTCCACCTCCCCAATTAGTGCCTCCAACTCGCACTCCGTGAAGTTTCTCTTTTTGGTCTTCATGATTGCTCAGACAATCGCTGATCGTGCAGAGAGGAGACGCTCAGGGCCTCATTTAAATACGATTTGCATATTTATATGGGGGCATGGACTGGGAGGGGTCGGGTACTCCAACACCTGTGCTCAATTCCACGTTGATTCAGATGTACAAAGAAAATGTGCTTGGATTCATTCGTACGCACAAATTGATACATCTGGATTTTTTTGTGCGTAGGACGTTTTCTGGATTTGAGCGTACGCCATGTTTTAGTAGGAAATCCACGCAAGTCTTTGTACATGAGGCCCCTGTACTTTTGAATGAAGTGTAAACTTATATAGCAAATTTATCAGGGCCCAGCAGGAATAAACAGTGTTTTTTGTTGTTTGTTTTTGGAGTGATACTTAAGGTGTATCTTTGTCTTTGTGTGTATGTCAGTTGTAATGGCAGGGGGAGGGGCTGCGGGCGTGGACCTCAGCAGGAAGTTTGTGTCGGAAGCTGAAGCCTCCATCACAGGGGCAGAGTCCAAGTAAGACATTACTTCTGTTTCCTGACATGGGCTCATCAGCTGAAACATTGACCTGTTCGTCAAAGGAGTTTAGCTTGAAGCTAAACAGTAAGTTTTACGGTGTATGCACTCAAGCATTATCATTTATATTTATAACAGAAACAGAAATTTTAAGTTTATGATAGTGCAGAAACTGACTGACTGTGATTGACTAGAGGCTGAAATGTTGACATATAACGTTATGCCGGCTTACCGTAACCGGTGCCGAAGCCGGCCTGTACCGCTAGCTCGGTGAGCATGTTTCATTAAACAGGCTTCATTCAGCTCCACATTCGCTCCACCTCTTTGTCCATATTTGGATTAACCGGAGTTAGGCGACATCCCCACTGCCAATATGGCTGCGCGCTACGACTAGCTTCATTTTCGCTCTTCAGAAATCGATGGGTGACGTCATGGAGACTACGTCCATGTTTTATACAGTCTATGATTGTAACACGTGTTGCTGAAGTCTGTACCGAGTAAAATATTACCCAATTTTTTTTAGTAATGCCTTACATTACTGCATTACAGCAAACAGCAATATATTACAGTAATCACATTACTTTTGTAACGCATTACGCCCAACACTGTACTCCGCAGAGGATGGACAGGTTGGGTATAAATATTGTTTTAAGATACTTTTACTTCACATGAGTATTTACATTTCATGGTACTTTATATTTTTGCTCTACTGCATCTCAGAGGCAAATATCTTTTTGCTCCCCAACAGTCATCTGCAGATAAAGTTACCATATACTTCATAGATTTAAAATACATGTTCCTGCAAAAGTTTTCGCATCATGACCTACAGGTGGCAGCAATGTGCCAACAAAGGCAGGGATGAAGACAACTGTCAATGCTTGCAAATGTTGCATGAGGAGGGACGTGCATTCAACACATTTGTTAAACCTCAAGGATACACAGAATGTGTTTTGGATAGTAACACTGGGTGTAAACATAATGTTGATTTTTTTTTTTTACACCCAGAGGGCACCTGTAAGTAGTTACAATTAGCTCCAGCAGCCACAACGCTAAAATCTACACAATGATGCATCACTATTCACAATCCGATAGTGTCATATTTGATGATATATAAGTTACGTGGCCTTTTTTCTACATGAGGATTTCTTTAACTTTGCATACTTTATATAAATTTTGCTGATAATACTGTACTTTTACTTAACTAAAAATTTTAAGAGGTTTAACTTAAGTATTTGTACATGGTCCTACCTGTACTTTCACTTCAATCGTGGATCTTCATGGGGAATGTTGAGTCTAGAATCTTTGAAGCTTGACTCATATTATCAGGCTATCTCTTCCTCTGATGCATTGATGTCAATGATTCTTTTTGAATCAATCTTTCATGATTCGCCCAACATTTTGGAAGGGGCGTACTAAATGACTGGAATACCCCTTTAATTATATCACTGGTAATAGGAAAGCTTAATGTTATTACACTTAGTGCCTCATCCGCTTAAAGCTCATTGGTTTTCAGATAGTAGATATTTTAAAATCTCTCATCAGTGCATTGTGTGTGTAACCTTTTTACATTGACCTGTCTCTGCACTGTATTTACAGCAGTATTAGTTCAGGTGTTTTGGTGTTTTTGAAGTGTTTCAGATGAACATGTCCTGCTGCAGCAGGACCTACAAGAACAAGAAAATATTTCACAGCTGTCGCTTCACATTCACACTGATTTCGCAAATGCTGCACTTCATTAACGAGAGTGAAACAGTAAATATCTCTGTAGACTGTGCTTCTATAAGGTTCAGTGTTATTTTTGTGACATGTTTAGCTTTACGATTTTAATGACATTACCACCACATAATCATGAAAAGTATTTATCAACAACACAACAGTCTCTGATTAAAGTTTTAATACTAGAACTATTCAAAAGTTTCTCTTTGTTTAGCTTTTTTTTTTCTTCACATTTGCAGACAAAGCCATATCCTGTCATTCTTTATCTACATTATTTTACAGATTTTAGTCAAGAATTCAAACTTGTCACTAATGTTCCATTATACAAGGTATGCTATACACCAGACTAATGGGTGAACATGATAAAATACACAAATAAACAGTAAGTATACATATCAATGAATGTAATTTGAATTCATAGATTAGCAGTACAGATGTATCAAATAATGTAAATTGAAAGCACGTGTTAGCAGTAGGTACATGTATCAAAGAATGTAATAGAAATAACAAGTCCTCCATATTAAACAACAGAATATGTTGTTTGTCCATGCCCTCTGGAGTGACACACAGAAGCTTTTCCTGATCTTACACCCCTATCAGTAGGATGACATCCTTCATCTGTTCCTTGTAAAACTCTTGAAATATACATCTTTTTTGTGATTTATTCATTTTGATTTAGTTTAGGAAAAGACCAGGGTCTGGACCAAAAACATACATTGTTGTTTCGTTTCACTTTCATTTTTTTGTTCATTGTTTTTATTTGTTCTCAGGAGTTAATGGCTACTAGTGTTAATTTTGGGGTCATTCTCTTCTATTTCCACTGTGTGTCTGCAGACTACCTTACTGGGCCACTCTGAGTTGGATCTTCATGTGATAAGGTTTGGGAGTCAGAGTAACCCCATAGATTGGTTCATAGTCTGGCTTTCCTGCATCCTCAGGCCAGGTGAACTTGAACTTCCTGAGCATCGTCACCATGATGAGGAAGAGCTCCATACGAGCCAGACCCTCTCCAAGACACATACGAGGACCTGGGACATAAAAAAGACCTCAATGTCATCTACAACAGTTTCGTTAAACCAACCCTTTCTGCACGTGCCCCTGCAGGTGTGATGCAATGAGAGCCAGCTTGTGTTGTTTGCTTCTTTGTTCTCATACCTGCAGAGAAAGGCATGAAGGCTTCTGGTTTAACAAACTCTCCCTTGTCGTTGAGGAAATTTTCAGGGTTGAATTCATGAGGGAATTTCCA
>JBBMOC010001529.1:0-11307 GCA_037975185.1 Centropyge bicolor | reverse complement strand
ACAAGTGATCTTTATTGTGTTTCTATTTTCTTCATTGTTAGTTATGATATTTCTCTTAAACAGTTTAAGGATTTTTTTTGTGATTCATTGTGAATTAATGTAGTAAAAATATTTTATCGTTTGGCTCAACCAGCCTGAAAGATGAGTACTGTAGGATTTTGTACAGCTGCTCAACCAACTCCACTCACTGTGGATCTCGAGCACAGTAATAAACAGCAGAATCTTCAGTCTTCAGACTGTTCATCTGCAGATACAGCTGCTGTCTGCTGTTGTCTCTGGAGATGGTGAACCGGCCCTGGACTGACTGAGAGTAGTATTGGTTTCCAGTATCAGTGGCAACCCACTCCAGTCCTTTTCCAGGAGCCTGTCTGACCCAGGTCATCCAGGAGCCACTGAATGTGAATCCAGAGGCTGTACAGGTCAATCTGTGGGATTCTCCAGGCCTTTTAATCACTGCTTCAGATTCTGTCAGAGTCTGACCATCAACACCTGTCAACACAAAACAAATACACATGTCATGCATTATGCTGGTGGCACAGAGCAAAACATGTCAAATCCAGAACAGTGAAGATGTTGACCTGCCCAGCAGATAGTTAAAAGCAGCAGTCCTGTCCGACAGTCCATCATGTTAAAGTGTGTGTCCACTCTTCTCTGTCATCCTCTCTGCAGTCAGATAAGTAGAGGTGGAAGACATGTGAGTTTTGCATTGACTCCTCCTCACAGGGAGGAAACAACTGGACTGCAGATATTCAATTTCAGCTGGTTTGACATTTTTATCTCCCCAGGGAATTTCCACAAGGCCATGGAGAGGGTCATAAAACATGACATCATCAGAGCAACTCTCAGATGGACCCTTCTCCTCTGCAGTCAACACCCTGCAACCTCACATCCTGGCTGACAAGTTCTCCTCCCGCTTCCAGCTGGATGACCAGTTGATTCTGTGGATACTGGACTTCCTAACCAACAGGTGACAGAGAGTCCTGGTCAACGACACCTTCTCCGACCGCCGATACATCTCAAATGGCTCCCAGCAGGACTGTGTGCTCTCACCTCTGCTCTTCATCCTCCACACCTGTATGACTGCAGATCCACTCAGGCCAACTGTCACCTGGTGAAGTACGCTGTCCACACAGTTCTCCTGTCTCTGCTGTCAGGCCCCTCACACGCTCTCTTCCCAGCATTTGAGTGGCTCCTCTCCTCAACTCCGAACCAACCCAGAGATGAATGTTGACATTGACTGCCATCTAGTGTTTCATATGAGAAACTGCAACATTCATTTTCACTCATATTATGACTCCAAATAATGTCCAGACATTATTGTGTTTATTTGCAGAAATGTTTAGAATTTGTCAGAGTTTAATTTCAACAAATAATTGTTGTGCTGTCTTTGGTCTTTTTTTGAACAAGTGATCTTTATTGTTTTTTCATGTCCTTAATTATTACATTTCTCAGGAACAGTTTGTGTCATTAATTAATGATTACTATAGGATAAAATATTTAATTATTAGACAGAAAAAATACAAGTAATATAAATAAGAGAATATGAAACAATAACACAGACAAAAACATAAATAAATAAATAAATATGTAATATATTGAGTCAAATATACTATAAGTACTTCATGCTTGGACTCTAACAGCCTGAAAGATGAGCCCTGAACAATTTTGTACAGCTGCTCAACCAACTCCACTCACTGTGTGGATCTCGAGCACAATAATAAACAGCAGAATCTTCAGTCTTCAGACTGTTCATCTGCAGATACAGCTGCTGTCTGCTGTTGTCTCTGGAGATGGTGAACCGGCCCTGGACTGACTGAGAGTAGTACTTGCTGCTGCCACTGCTATAGCTGATAAAAGCAACCCACTCCAGTCCTTTTCCAGGAGCCTGTCGGACCCAGACCATGTTGTAGTTACTGAATGTGAATCCAGAGGCTGTACAGGTCAATCTGTGGGATTCTCCAGGCCTTTTAATCACTGCTTTAGATTCTGTCAGAGTCTGGCCATCAATACCTGTCAACACAAAACACATACACATGTCATGCATTATGCTGGTGGCACAGAGCAAAACATGTCAAATCCAGAGCAGTGAAGATGTTGACCTGCCCAGCAGATAGTTAAAAGCAGCAGTCCTGTCCTATAGTCCATCATGTCAAAGTGTGTGTCCACTCTTCTCTGTCATCCTCTCTGCAGTCAGATAAGTAGAGGTGGAAGACATCTGAGTTTTGCATTGACTCCTCCTCACAGTGTGGAACTGGATTTGACTTGGAGTTTAATTAAGAAAATCAATGAAATGTTGAATACAAATTCAGGAAAAACATGTCTTTTGACCAATGTGAAAATATGTCATTGACTTCATGAAGTTCCTGTAGCTCAATGAAGAAAAACTGAATATCTTATGATACAGAGCTCTTAAAGACATGTGCAGGTCAGTCTGTGGGATTCTCCAGGCTTTTTAACCACTGCTGCAGAATGATGAAGATGCTCTTCAAGTTATTCAAATGTCACATGAATTCATCCAAAATTAGATGTATTAATTTTTTCAGCATTTATTCTGGACATATCGTGCATAAATGTTGTCTCAACGCCTGCTATTAGAAATGAATAATGGGAACATCATGGACCATTGTTGTTGTGGTAAAGCACATGTTAAATGTGACACTGAGAAACAGGAAGTCACAACTGTTGCTTTCATAGTGTGCGTACATGTGTGTTTAGAGGAACTCTCATACTCTCCTCAGTTACTGTCCTCTGACTTCATATAGTCTGCTGCCTCCTGTAGGTCTTTGTACACAAATGTTCTGTCAAGTTTTGTCTCCTCTTCCTTTAACCAGTGTGTGTGTTTCATACACCATGCTGGTGCTGTCATCTCTACTGATTTCTACACATCTTTACACACTGCTGACACAAGTGTTTCTTCGAGCATTAGACCAGCCCTGTCCATTCCAGTCCTGTTCTTGTCGGTTGTCTGATCCAGTTCAAAATGCAGCAGCTAAATGTGAAGCCAGATCCCCTGCAGGACAGACTGAGAGTCTCCCCAGACCTTTTCTCTACTGAACTGGGAGGAATGGACTCTATACTTTGACCTGTACAACCTGATGAGAGGAGAGGAGAGAGAAACCACAGAAGAAAGTGAGACAGTCATCAGGGAGGTTTTCTGGTGTCACTGACTGACCATCAGGGGATGTTGTGTGATGAAAGATCAAAGAGCAAGAAGCAGCAGACGGCACAGGACAGAGAGAGAACAATCAGCAGAAGAGCGAGTGTGTTCATCATCCTGAGGCTGGAGATGTGACCTCTGATGCTCCACACAAAGTCCAAGAGCAGCCAGCAGGACAGAAGTTCACTGCACACACTGAAGATTTGCATCAGGATATCATGGGGAGGGAGTGGCTCATGTACAGACACTCTGTTAGAGCTGAATTGAATTGTGCCATTTATTATGTGTTCATTTTAAAACGAACGTGTTTGTCCATCCATGTGGAAAACTATATCACATCCAGAGGCAGGAGCACGCTTTCTTTTCTTTGTATAGCCAAATATTATATATAAACATCTACACATGTACACGTATGTTTACACATATAACCATATAACCAAAACACAGAAAGAAAGATCTGATCAGTGATCTCATGTAAAGTTTGGGGTTCAGTCTCTGGTTGCTGGTATTTGTGCAGGTGTGTTTGTGGTTTGTATCACTGTGGAGCCACGTACACAGTAATACACAGCTGTGTCCTCAGGCTGCATATTCTGTCCTGTTAATGTCACTGAACTAGTAGAAGTGTGTGTGTGGTAAAGGAACTTGTTCTTCAGAGCATTGTTTTGGTAAAACTCTCCTCCACCCCAACGATGCAAAATCCAGTCCATTGGTTTTCCTTCACGCTGTCTGATCCAACATGTTGCATCGCTGTTGTCAGTCAAAGAATAAGCAGAGACCTGACAGGTGATGGTCAAAGACTGTCCAGGCTGCACAACCATTGAGTCTGGCTGGATGAGAGCAATATTGTTCACACCTGTGGAAACACAAATCAACATGATCTCTATCATTCATCTGACTATTCAGTGTTTCTAATGTGTTTATTAGAGTGAATCCACTGAAAGCTCCTCACAGGATCCAGCTGCCAGCAGCAGTATCACAGCTACAGAGAACATGGTTGATGTTGAAGCTGAACTCATGTGAGCTCCTCTGTCCTCTCACTCACTCACACACACACCTCACTTCCTTATGAGTGACTTTAATTTGCATATTTTTAAAAAGAATTATGCTGTTTCATCTTAGTCAACAGGGACACACAACATGAGACAATTTGAATTTGTGTGTGATGTTTCTCACAGTTTGAAACCTCACAATCTCCAAAAAAAAAAAAAAAAAAAATCCTGGACACCAATCAAAGACTTAACTCTATTGTCTTCAACATCTACTCTCAACGGAAACAGAGAGCAGCCCCTTCTGCATCCATGAGTAGCAGCTTTGTTTTCACTCCTGTGTCTCCAACTTGGACCTTAGTTCCCCCTCACCGTCCCCATGTTTGTCTTCCTGATTCCACTCGGCCTGTTAGCCACCTGCCTGCACCAGCACATGGGTTAGCTAGCCACCGGCCTGCTCGCCTATTGTCTGCACAAGCTCCTGTCTCGGCTGGGTCACAGCCACCTCCTGCTCCTGTTCCTGTGTCACAGCTGCAGCCTCCTGTTCCCCCAGAGCCAGTGCAGCAGTCTGCTGTTTTCACAGCACCTTCATGGCCACTTGTGTTACAGCAGCCTCTGACTCCCCTGGCTTTACCTCCATCCTTCCATCCCTTTCGCTCCTGGCCTCCAAGTCCTCCACTGGAGGGGACTTGTCTCAGCCAGCCTGCAGGTCACCGACCCTTACCCTGAAGCAACTCTGCATCACCTGGACTTCCTGTGTTTGATTACATTTTTGTTTCCGTGGTATCCTGGAGTGTCTTTACTTGATAAGTCCCTTTTACCCCTTCACCCTTGACTGTGTCTCGCTCCTGGGTCCAGATAAACTAACCCCAAAGGTCAAGTTAGTGACACAATTTGGACGTTGAAAGAATTCAGATCTATATTGAGAAATAATCCTTTCTCAGGAGAGGCACCTATGACCAATGAAAATATCACCAAGAAGATGTTTGGAGGAATCTGAACTGAAGATATTAATCATATGAAGCGGTCTGATGAGCCCTGTAGGATTTTGTACAGCTGCTCAACCAACTCCACTCACTGTGACTCTCGAGCACAATAATAAACAGCAGAATCTTCAGTCTTCAGACTGTTCATCTGCAGATACACCTGCTGTCTGCTGTTGTCTTTGGAGCCTACAAAGCGGCCATTGACTCCTCCTCACAGGGAGGAAACAACTGGACTGCAGATATTTCATGAAACTGTGGAATTAATGACCAAAAATCAGCAATCCAAGTCAAAAAGATTAATATTTTTCTGACATGCTTTAATTGGTGAAAAATTTTTCAGCATTAAAACCACAGCCACATTTAATTTAATTAACTAATTTTCATTTAAAAATCTGACACATTAATGTCCAAGGTTTGTGTTATAATTCATGTCCAAGTACAAGTTGAATCACAGACAGCTGGACTTGGTGTAGCTTCTTGAAGATGTTTTACTTCTCATAAAACTTTTTCAGTTCAGTTCAGGGTTTGAGAGTCAGTCAGTTAACATCAGTTATATAAATTCACTCATTTTATGACTCCAATTCCAAAAAAAAGTTGAGATGCTGCAATAAACACTGATAAAAACAGAATTTGATGGTTTGCAAATCAGTTCAATCCTGTAGTTAATTTAAAATAGTGTAAAGAAAACATATTAAATGTTGTAACTGAAAAATTTTAATGTTTTATGAAAAATAGATGTTCATGTTAAATTTGATGTCAGCAACATGTTTCAAAAAGTTGGGCCAGGAGCATGTTCACCATTGTGCTGCATCACTTCTTCTTTTAACAACACTGTGTAAAGGTTTGGGAGGAGAGGAGACCAGTTTCTGGAGGTTTGAAAGTGAAGTATCGTCCCATTCTTGCCTGATAAAGAATTTCAACTGCTCAACAGTTCAAGGTCAGTTTTCAGTGAGTGACAAGTCAGGACTGCAGATCGGTCAGTTTAGCACCTGGACTCTTCCACTATGGAGCCATGCTGTTTGTTGAACGAGCAGAATGTGGCTCAGCATTGTCTTGCTGAAAGAAACAACGTCTTCTTGGCAGCACATGTTGCTCTAAACTGTATGGATGGCTGAGTATTAATGGTGCCTTCCCAGATGTGAAACTATGAGAGTCTCCTTATTGTGACAGAGAGAAACTTGACACTGACTGCCACCTAGTTTTTCATAAGGTTAACTGCAACATTATTTTTCAATCACACTATGACTCCACATAATGTACAAACATTATTGTTTTTATTTGTAGAAATGTTTAGTATTAGTCACAGCAGGGCCGTGTGGCTGTGACCAAGGAGGGAGACATACACAAAAGAATACATTTAAACAATGATTTTATTCAAGTAACTTAATACATGTGAGATGACTGAGAGTAAGCATGGTGTGTGTGATCAGTAGAATCAGTAGTGTAAGTGTGTGCATGAGTAGAAGAGCATGATGGTGCAGTGCTGTAAAGTGCAGCAACACAAAACAAACAAACCAAGACGCTGTCTCAGGCAGGAGGAAGAGAAAGAGACTGAGCTCCAGAGGGTTTTTAAAGGATTCTGACACACAGGGCCCCGGTGGACCAGCTCTGCTGATGAAATCACCCTACCTGCAGTACCTGCAAAGCAAACAAAGTTAGAGGTTGGAGAGGGTCGTCACATATTTGTAGTCATTGAATTTCACAAAGCAATTCATGTGCTGTCATTGGCCTTTTTATGTACAAGTGATCTTTATTGTGTTTTTTATGTTTTTAATTGTAAGTAATTATATTTCTCATGAACAGTTTAAGTTTTTTGTGTCAATCATTATTAATTAATAAAACATAAAAATACTTCATTCTTTGGCTCAACCAGAACACTTAACATGAATGCCTCCTCTGGTGGCTTCATGTTACAAGTGTTCAGGCACTGAGGGCTTTTTGTTCAGCTCCACTCATGCTTTGTCTTATTGTGGCTCTCTGGCACAGTAATACACAGCTGTGTCTTCAGGCTGCACATTCTGTCCGTTCAATGTCACTGTGTTGCTGGAAGAGTCTAAGTCGATACTGAACTTGTTCTTCAGTGAATCTTTGTAGTATGAGTTGTATCCAATACGTGCAGCTCCAATCCACTCCAGTCCTTTCCCTGCAGGCTGTCTGATCCAAGATGTGTGATGGCTGTTAACAGAATAAGAGACCTGACAGGTGATGGTCAGACGTTGACCTGGCTGCACAGTCACAGAGGCTGGCTGTGTCAACTCCTCACACTTCACACCTGTTGAAACAAGAAGATGTTTTGTAACCAATCATCAAGTTGGACTGCAAAAGAAGAACTGCTGACTCGGACAAATCCACAGAGACTCACATCCAGCTGCCAACAGCAGCAGCAGAGCTCCACAGAACATGCTTGATGTAGAAAGTGACGTGCTGTGAACTCCACTGACGGCCTGATGGCAAGTTTTTATATCAGAGGAACAAGGAAGGTCAGTGAGTTTGCATACAATCAAACATATGTAGCATCAATGTTTGTGGAAGTGGAGCCAATAGAAGAGTCTGTTGACTGCTGTTATATCAACAAAGTGAAAACCTGCCTGGAAATCACCTCTGCTTCACATTTGATATTTTCATTTCATTACACACTTAGTAACATTTTGAAAATTTTACTGTCAACTATTAAAGCCTAAATACATTGTATTGACAACAATTCAATATGAAAACATGATATAAATGCTTGTATAATTGTGAACAATGAGAAGGATCATAAGTATTATTCCTCATCTGAATATTAACATGAATCATTGAAAACATGTTCATTAAAATCACAATTGCAATAACAATGAAGTTCATCCAACGAAGCACAAACATCAACCTCCAAGATTTGAACTTTCTATAAACCAAATTTACAGTTTGTTTACGTGTTTTCAAATGATTCAAACACACTTTCAATATGATGTGAGCTGTTTCTCTGAGGGAATTTATTCGCTGTCCCCTGCATGACAAAGATGATGAGTTGAATAAATATTGAGAAATTACAACATTATCATGACACATGTTTTACATCTAGGCAGATTTTTCTTTCTCCAATGTCCTCAGTCATCTTACAAAAGCTTATTTGCTGAGTCTTAACGTTATCATTTACATGTAAAACACCTAATTTACATAGAGATTACAGACGTCCTGAAACAGTAGCTCATATATTTACTGACAGTATGTTTGTGCTGACTGACTGTACCTATTAATTTACTGCAGACAGAAGACGTGACAGCAGCCACCATCACGTAAATAATATGAAAACTTTACCTCTGTCCTTCATTACTGGATCTGAGTGAGAGTTTTGACACCATCCACCACTGTGAACTGAATGGTGGTGGTTCATGTTTTAACATAACTCTTAAGGTCTTGAGTTGTCAATCACCTGGAACCCATTTATTTTTAAATGTCACCAAAATGTAAGTGTTTGTATCACATGCTTTATCTCCATGAATGTTCTTGTGAACACACCTGGACACATTTTCATCAGAGACTATAATCAGCACCACTGTATGATTTAATTCTCCATATTTGTTGAGGTTGTAACTGAATTTAACATTGAGTCAAATGAAAAAAAAAACGTCAACATGCAGTCAGTCAAGATTCAGTGTTTAAACCACTGACAGTTAATGTCAATCAGTTATACAAGAAGCATGGTACTGAAGAAAATGAAAGATCCTCATGGTGATAAATAGAGGAAGTTTTTGTCTGACTCTGATATTATTGTCTTTCACTGTGTCTCTTCTGGCACAATAATACACTGCTGTGTCCTCAGTCTTCAGACTGTTCATCTGCAGATACAGCTGCTGTCTGCTGTTGTCTCTGGAGATGGTGAACCGACCTTTCACTGACTGAGAGTAGTGGATGTTGATACTTCTTTCACTGATAGCGGCAATCCACTCCAGTCCTTTTCCAGGAGCCTGTCTGACCCAGTGCATCACAAAACTGCTGAGTGAGAATCCAGAGGCTGTACAGGTCAATCTGTGGGATTCTCCAGGCCTTTTAATCACTGCTTCAGATTCTGTCAGAGTCTGACCATCAACACCTGTCAACACAAAACACATACACATGTCATGCATTATGCTGGTGGCACAGACCAAAACATGTCAAATCCAGAGCAGTGAAGATGTTGACCTGCCCAGCAGATAGTTAAAAGCAACAGTCCTGTCCTATAGTCCATCTTGTTAAAGTGTGTGTCCACTCTTCTCTCTCATCCTCTCTGCAGTCAGATAAGTAGAGGTGGAAGACATGTGACTTTTGCATTGACTCCTCCTCACAGGGAGGAAACAACTGGACTGCAGATATTTCATGAAACTGAATTAATGTCCAAAAATCAACAATCCAAGTCAAAAAGATTGATATTTTTCTGACATGTTTCAATTGGTGAAAAAAAATTCAGCATTAAAACAACAACCACATTTATTTTGATTAAACAATTTTCATTAAAAAATTTTCAGACATCTGACACATTAATGTCTAGGGTTTGTGTTAAATTATAATTCACATCCAAGTACAAGTTGAATCAAGACATCTGGACTTGGTGTAGGTCCTTGAAGACGTTTCACCTTTCATAAAACTCTTTCAGTTCAGTCCAGGGTTTGAGAGTCAGTCAGTTAACATCAGTCATATAAATTCACTCATTTTACGCCTACAATTCCAAAAAAAGTTGAGATGCTGCAAAAAACACTGATAAAAACAGAATTTGATGGTTTGCAAATCAGTTAAATCCTGTAGTTAATTTAAAATAGTACAAAGAAAACATATTAAATGTTGTAACTGAAAATTTTTTATGTTTTATGAAAAGTAGATGTTCATGTTAAATTTGATGTCAGCAACATGTTTCAAGAAGTTGGGCCAGGGGCATGTTCACCATTGTGCTGCATCACCTCTTCTTTTAACAACACTGTGTAAAGGTTTGGGAGGAGAGGAGACCAGTTTCTGGAGGTTTGAAAGTGAAGTATCGTCCCATTCTTGCCAGATAAAGAATTTCAGCTGCTCAACAGTTCAAGGTCAGTTTTCAGTGGGTGACAAGTCAGGACTGTAAATTGGTCAGTTTAGCACTTGGACTCTTCCACTATGGAGCCATGCTGTTTGTTGAACGAGCAGAATGTGGTTAAGCATTGTCTTGCTGAAAGAAACAACGTCTTCTTGGCAGCACATGTTGCTCCAAACCTGTATATATAGTTCAGCATTAATGATGCCTTCCCAGATGTGAAACTATGAAAGTCTCCTTATTGTGACAGAGAAACTTGACACTGACTGCCACCTAGTGTTTCATAAGTTGAACTGCAACATTATTTTTCAATCACACTGTGACTCCACATAATATACAAAAAATTATTGTGTTAATTTGTAGAAATGTTTAGTATTAGTCACAGCCGGGCCATGTGGCTGTGACCAAGGAGGGAAACATACACAAAGAATACATTTAAACAATGATTTTATTCAAGTAAATTAATACATGTGAGATGACTGAAAGTAAGCATGGTGTGTGATCAGTAGAATCAGTCGTGTCAGTGTGTGCATGAGTAGAAGAGCATGGTGGTGCAGTGCTGTAAAGTGCAGCAACACAAAACAAACAAACCAAGACGCTGTCTCAGGCAGGAGGAAGAGAAAGAGACTGAGCTCCAGAGGGTTTTTAAAGACTTCTGACACACAGGGCCCCGGTGGACCAGCTCTGCGAATGAAATCAGGTCTTCCCCACTCAGCAGCTCACCCTACCTGCAGTACCTGTGAAGCAAACAAAGTGAGAGGTTGGAGAGGGTCGTCACATATTTGTAGTCATTGAATGTCACGAACCAATTCATGTGCTATCATTGGCTTTTCTATGTACAAGTGATCTTTATTGTGTTTCTATTTTCTTCATTGTTAGTTATGATATTTCTCTTAAACAGTTTAAGGATTTTTTTTGTGATTCATTGTGAATTAATGTAGTAAAAATATTTTATCGTTTGGCTCAACCAGCCTGAAAGATGAGTACTGTAGGATTTTGTACAGCTGCTCAACCAACTCCACTCACTGTGGATCTCGAGCACAGTAATAAACAGCAGAATCTTCAGTCTTCAGACTGTTCATCTGCAGATACAGCTGCTGTCTGCTGTTGTCTCTGGAGATGGTGAACCGGCCCTGGACTGACTGAGAGTAGTATTGG
>JBBMOC010001528.1:0-11311 GCA_037975185.1 Centropyge bicolor | reverse complement strand
TGTCCCCCCCCCCCCCCCCCAGCAGTGAGCAGCTGCAGTTCATCCCACATGACCTTTATGTGTTTGGAAGTCAAGAAAACTGTGTGTGTGATCAGGGGAAAACAAAAAGAGAGAAGACTGTGGAAGTATCAACAAACAGAGAGAGTGGTGAGTGGATGAGTGAGTGGACAGACAGAACTAAACCTTACATATGACGAGGCTGGATAAAGGCAGGGCAGGACAACAACATGACAGGACTGAACTGAAAGAACTATAACAAAACACAGGCAGAAAACTAAGACACAGAACAAAGACAACACTAAGACAGAAGACTATGATATAGAAATAAGCCAAACTAGGATAAATCCAAGACAGAAACCTAAAACACAAATCTAATACAGAACACGGAACAAGTACGAGACACGAACAGGACAATGACAGAAAGGAAACTATGGCAAAACAGAAACTATAGCATAACAGAGATAATGGCATGACAGAGACTAAACTGAGAACAAAGACAAATGGCCGGCGTGAATGTAACCGTAAAAACAAAGGCTGAACAGAACCCTGACTGCAGAACTGTGACAACCCCACCACCACACTCTGCCTTTACAGAAAACTTGATCCGGTCAGAGTCAAACACAAACTCTTACAGAGTGCACAACAGACGGCGGGGCTCCCTACTGCCCCACCCCCCCACCCGATACAGATGTGCATCCAGGTGCAATGTGAAAAGTTTGGCACTACGGTTTAAAGTGAGTAACGACAAGTCACACACTATTATTAGGTTTATAGAATAGAATCTCTTTATTGTCATTGCAGTGATGCAGTGCCTACCAGTCAGTGCATCATATTACATGCTGGCACACAGACCCTGGCTCATCACGCAGCAGCACATCCAGGAGCTGGTGTGTCCCGGAGCAGAGCCACGCTGGTCCACAGGCTGGACTCATACATGCTGTGGTCCTGATGACACGGGCACACTCACTCTTTTGTCTGGGGCTGCGGCTGACACCCTGAACCTGACCTGACAGGTACTGACTTGTGATGCCTGTGCATGTGTGCATATGTCTGTTACTAGTTTGTGTGTGTTCATAACATTGGTTTGCTCAGTCAGTACTTCTGTGCAAATTTAACTTTGAAACTTGACTCTTAAGGTCCTTTCACACCGGGAACGAGGTGAATATACGATATATATGTATATGTATATATGATATATACCATCGTCATATGCGAGATCCGACTCTCCACAAGTTGTGCTTCATCCTTGTAATTTTTATGCTACAACACGTAACATAAAAATTACATGTAAACAATCAGCCGGTCGGCCATGATGGATACACCGGTGAATGTGACGGCTCAACAACACGCAATCTGATTGGTCAGAAGTGGACACACTTCGGAAAAATCGACCTTGATGCGTAAAAATAAACCTTAAATCAGCTGACAGATATTTGGGGAAGAGCATGAACATCACTCAGAATTGCTCAACATGCTTCCTTGGCTCAAATCATCATAAAACAATCTGGACCTTCTGAAAAGGTTATTGGTGAAAATGGTTTCTACACCCTAACCCTAACCAAAACTCACACTTAATCATTGGAAAAGAAAAAAAAGAGTGTCATCTCAAAGAAAGCGAGAGTGTCTGTCGTATCATTGGTCATCATTATGATCTGACCGGACAACCTCGGGAGATTGCACACATCCTGAACCAAATTCAGTTTTATCAGAGCTCTCAAGTGTGGTACTTCAGCTAACCCATCACCTCCATGACATTTTCAGAAAACTTGAACCGGTCGGAGTCAAACCAAGAAACTCGGATGGACTCCGCAGTGCACGACGGGGCTCCCTCCTGCATCCAGGTCTATTGTGAAAAGTTTGGCACTACGGTTTGAAGTAAGTAAAGACAAGTCACACATTATTATTGGGTTTATTGATAATATAGTTGTATTTTCTTTCCTCTGGAACTGGAACTTTGACCTCTAATCCCTCTGTGCCTGTCCGGGCAGGGACTGCAGAATTGAGGAGGAGTGTGAAGTGCCAAGAACTATGTTTTAATTTATATATTATTTATTTATTTTATTTATATGTATGATGTATATATCTTGTGTTTATTCTCATATTAGTGTTGGTGTATCTAATATTTGTTTGTTTTTTCATTTTATAGATGCCTCATCTAATGATACTTTAGTCCTGTGAGAGCGACAAACAGGTATGAAGGTCACACATTGTATATTTTCTATTTTTCATTAGTCTCAAATGTACATTATAAGGTAACTTATATTGGATGTAAATGTGCAGTATATTCTAGGCATACAAGCTTTCTGCTTCTGCCTGTTTCAGTCTTACATAAACTGTTCTATATTTTGTAAGACGTCCATTATTATGTTGTGTGACTGTCACAAATAAACTGAACTGAACTGGTGTGAGTGACACACCATGTTAACTAACACTGTGACAATATTTTGTGTCCTATACCTGTTAAGCTTTGGGGAAAGTTGTTTGTGCTTTGAAGCACGTAATCTGGCCTGAATATTAAGGAGAACATGGTTTGATTTGAATTTCTCATCATGTTTGAGAGGCAAAGATGTTTGTGGGCACGCATGAGTGAAACAGCCATATTTACTAACATTGTGACAATATAATGTGTTCACCACTTGCAATGCTTTGGGGAAAGAAGTTTCTTCCTTGCAAGAATGGCATGAATATGAAGGACAATGTGGTTTGATTTCAATTAGTTATGGAATTTTTGAGGGACAAACTCAAAACACACACACACATATACACACACACAACAACAACAACAACTAAGTAGAGTAATCCTCATGTTTTCACAAAATGCTGTTGTATTGAAACTGAAGTCAATATGTTGCGTTTTCAAGCAAGAAACTTCTTTCCCCAAAGCTTTGCAAGTGGAAACACATCAGACTGTCACACTGTCTGCATATTTTGCTCACTTAACCCCGAGTTTATTATGTGACAAGGCTGCCATCTACTGACCTATGGTGAGAAATCTCTGCAACAACTAAGAATTCAAATTGAGTGTATTTGCAATTTATTGCGTAATCAGTTCTGTGGTAAGAGCATCATATCACCTACATTTGAGAAATAACACTATAGAGAGATAAAAATGAAATATTATTAGAAATTGGATTGTGATTTTAAAAATTAAATTTGGAGTAAAATTAGCTCTATAAAATGTAATGATTTTGCTCAACAATGTGAATATGAACCTCAGTATTAAATATTTTTACACATTTCATTGTTAATTTTGACACTGAATTGAGTAGAATTTACTGTAAAAAGTTGATGCTGGCCATAAAAGAAATTTTACTGAAATTTTGAGTGGGACCAAATGTTATCTAAAAGAGAGTTAAATTAAACTCTCTAAGCATTTTACACTTTCACACTCTGTGTTCTTTACTGTGTAGTTTGATGTGTTTTCCACTTGCAGAGCCTTGGAAAAAGGCGTTTCTTGTTTGGAAACATGTAGAATGGTACGTATATGAAGGAAATTACTGTCTGATCAGATACTGAATCACTTGAATCACAAGTTAATGTTACCACAGAGTTGATTACACAATAAACTTTCACTCTGAACTGCACTCTATTTGCAAATTTAATTGTTGCAGAGATTTCTGACCATGGGTCAATAGATGGCAGTCTTGTCACATAAATCAAAGGGGTTCAGGGAGTAAAACAACGCTGTAGACAAACAGTGTGCTATTTTGATGTGTTTCTCACTTGCAAAGCTTTGGCCAATGAAGTTTCATGTGTGGAAACATGTGGAATTGTACAAATATGAAGGACAAGAAGGTTTGATTTGAATAGGATAAGGCATTTTTGAGTTTTAGATGAAAACATGGTTCTTGGCCTGCTCACGCTGTGTAATGGCAATACATAATAGTTTGATGTGTGACTGTTTGCAAACAGTGATGTTTTAGTCTCTTAAACCCTCGTTTATTATGTGACAAGACTTCCATCTGCTGACCTATGATGGGAATTCTCTGCAACAATGAAGTCTGCAATGAGAGTGTATTTGAAAGTTTATTGTGTAATCAACTGTGTGGTAAGACTGACTTTATCAATTTATTGAATATCTGATCAGACAGCAAAGTCCTTCATATTCATACCATTCTACTTGTTTCCAAGCAGGAAACGTTTTTCCCCAAAGCGTTGCAAGCAAAACATCAAACTATCACACTGTCTGAAGTGCTGTTTCACTCCCTTAAGCCCTCGTTTATTATGTGGCAAGACTTCTATCTGCTGACCCACGGTCAGAAATCTCTGCAACAATGAAGTCTGCAAATAGAGTGTAGTATGATTACACTTTATAGAGATAATTTTACTCCAAATGTAATTTTTAAAAACGACACTCAATGTGTAATAATGTTTAATTTTTATTTCTTTACATTGCATCTAGATGATATGATGCTATTTTACTATGATGCCTGTAGCTCTCTCTCTCTCCCTCTCTTTCTTTCTCTCATTTCTCTGTACCTGAAACAATGCGTAGTGAAATGTGTTGTTGTGCCAGTTTTTGAAGAAATAATTAAAAAAAGACACAATGTGAGTGTAACAGAGTCATAAATATACCTTTGTTTGAATTTCGTCAACATGTATATTACAGTTTTTTTCTATTGGTTTGGCTCATTTCCTGAAACAGAAATTACATCCTCAAAACTCTAAGATCATTTGGCAAAACAGTCTTACAGTTCAGCACAACACCATAGCTCACTTGCAAAAGCCCATATCTCTCCCAAAACTGTTCAGTCATGTCTCAAAACTAAGTTCCTTTGCCATATATTTAATCAGTGCCCCCAAAATGCAAAGATCCTTCTCAATTGCTTTGGCTCATTTCCTGAAACAGACTGGACGTTCTCAACACTCTTGGTTCTCTTGCCAAAATAACCTGGATGGTTCAGCACAACAACATGGTTCAGCAGCAAAAAGCTCATATCTCTCCAAAAACTGTTCACTCATGTGTCAAAACTAAATTTCTTTGGCATTTATTTAGTCAGTGCCCCCAAAATGCATCGTCCCTTTGGCGTTGTGTAAGCACTGCAGGTCAAAATGTTTAGGTGTTTTGTCACTATGGCAGAGGAGCATTGAAACATCCCTCATGTACTAGTTTGTTTTTATCTAGCTAACAGAATACAATTGTGTACAAAACTGAAAAAAAAGGATGCCAAAGAAACAGTAACCATTATCATTTACAACCATAAAGTAACTTCCATACGTCAGAAGCACAATGACGTATACAGCATAATATACTGTAATATAAACACATAAACAAAAACAAGGAAAATTATATAAAGCCTATAGAGCTGTAAATAAAGCTGGAGCTTCACAACACTTCTTCACTGGTCGCTGTCCTCACCCTCCCTCTCCTGGCCACCGTCCTCCTCACCCTCCTGGCCGTCCTCCTCACCCTCCTGGCCACCGTCCTCCTCACCCTCCTGGCCACCGTCCTCCTTACCCTCTCCTGGCCACCGTCCTCCTCACCCTCTCCTGGCCACCGTCCTCCTCACCCTCCTGGCCAGTGTCCTCCTCACCCTCTCCTGGCCACCGTCCTCCTCACCCTCCTGGCCACCGTCCTCCTCACCCTCTCCTGGCCACCGTCCTCCTCACCCTCCTGGCCACCGTCCTCCTCACCCTCCTGGCTGTCCTCCTCACCCTCCTGGCCACCGTCCTCCTCACCCTCCTGGCCATCTTCCTCACCCTCCTGGCCACCGTCCTCCTCACCCTCCTGGCCGTCCATACACTGCTGTCTGTGTGGCCACAGATTCTCATCCACATCCCAGCGTATATTGTCTCTTGCGATGCAACGAGGGAAGAAGCGGCGTGCATGTGGCAACCATCTACATCATCCCTACACTGATCTCCTGTGATATCTTCACACGCAGCGTCCATTGCATGGAGCAGGGAGCTCTGATTTTGAGCCTGATGCTCAGACACTCTCCACCTCCAAGCAGAGAAAAACTCCGCTTTAAGGAAAGGAGAGTAAGTAAGTAACCTGACTGTCAAGAACTCAGTTTATCAAATGTTCCAAGAGATTCATATATGATATACATGGTATTATGTTCTTCTACTCATTTTGACAATTGAACAGACTATTTTGCATGTGATGACTTATATGATGAAATGATGCTGACATGTTTTGGAAAGAACAACCATTAGACTGAGAATCTGACAATCAGTTTAGATCAACCAGATCTATTCACTTGAACATTGTGCTAACAGCAGGCTACCTGTGCTTAATCATTTGCAAAGATGTACTGAGACATTGAGACATGTACTAAGACATTTGCAATTTGAAGAAATGAATGAGAAATGCCATTCTGTTGTGAACAATTGCCAAGGAGTTTGGAGGATTGTCCACATTGTTTTGAGAATGTAATTTCTGTTTCAAGAAATGAGCCAAACCATTGGAAAAAAACTGTAATATTCTATGTGCCATTTAAATGCCACCTGGTGGTTGAAGCCGCGCAACTGCAGCCGCAGGGCTCTTCACAACTGGTCGCTGTGGCATACTGGTGAATGAGCTCTCTCTCCAGGACGGACGGAGTCACCATAGTGCAAAAGTTTACACATTGCACCTGGATGCTGTCATTGTCACAGTCCAATGCTGGGCTCAGTGCTCAATTCTGTTTTATCTGGGCCTTTGTTTTGGCTTCTTTGTCCAGCACCTCCATGCCATCATTGTTTTCTTTTTCAGCATTTGACGAGGCTCAGGAGCACAAACATCCTGAACAGAAGATTGGTGGCGTTGTGCATCTTTGCAATATTTTCCCTCCTCAGTTCTGTTGTCCTTGCCTGGACAGGCACAGATGGATTAGAAGTGAAAGGTCAAGTTGAATTGTAAAGAAAATATAACAATAAGATGAATAAAGGCCGTAAAAATGTGTGAGTTGTCTTTAATTTACTATTGAAGTAACCGTAGTGCAAAAGTTGATATATATGACATGGATGCTGTGATTCTCACAGGATACAGTAAACATAGGCTAATTGAATAATATGAATGGAATACCGTCTTGATGTTGAAATTTGTGTAGTGTGACTGCCAATAAGTGATATCTCTATCCATAGTAGGTAGCCAAAAGCAAATAATACTACAATACTTGACTTTACCCACAAGGAGCACCTAAAGCTTGGTGACATTGCAGCATTTGACCTTACCCAAAAGAGGGAGATAAAGCCAAGTGACACTGCAATATTAGTGACATGACAACACAGGCGTTTCATTATTAAACAGGGCCAAAATCAATTCAGCATCTTGAAAGCTGAGGAAAAGGGAAGAGGAAATTGATTTGCATACACACTTCAGTCATGGTGCATAAAAGAAGCCGAAATGTATTATGGGTAATGGTACCACAAGATGGAACCACGTCCAACTTTGCAATTTTGGACTTTGTCCACAAGAGGGAGTCAAAGGGAAACACAGTGCAATATCAAACATTGTAGGCAAGGATGAGCCAAAACCTGGCATCACTCCAATAATGCACTTCCTCCACACAATGAAACCATAGCCAACTAAAATTGTTAAATTTAATTTCATCTAGAGGACAGAAACAAACTGAGTTGACATTATAATATTACACTTGTCTTCCTCACGAGTCAGGTAATATTACTATATGAGACTTTAGCCATAAAAATGAAACCAAAGCCAATTTAACATGTTAAAGAACAAGGATAAGGGAAGAGGAAATGGATTTGCATATATACTTCAGTCATGGTGCAGAAAAGAAGCCAGAATGCATTCTGGGAACAGGAAAGGATTAAATTTAATAACTTTTGAACGGAAAGTCATAGAGTCATGAAACTAACGTCCGCCCCCACTATTCGGGTACGGCCTTCCCATTGGTACCATAAAGGATTGTGTACGATCTTGCGTTGTGGAGATACATCACTTCCGGAAGACAAATTTAGCTGTATCTCGGGAGTGGAAGGTCGTAGAGAGGCATGAGTGGTCCCATTGGAAAGCTGGTGGCCGAATTATGTTGGACGGATGGACGGCAGTTTGAAGTCCGTAGGACGCTCCCTTCCAGAGTTATGAGCGAATGAATTTTCACATAAGGAATGAATGGGCTTAAATTGATGTAGAATGTCAATGGAGTCTGGTCTTTTAACCCCTAGGTGACCCTATCGAGGTGAAACTATAGGGACAGGTATCAGACACTGAATATGTCTTTGGTGATTGTCTGTGACCTTATTTTGTGACCTTATTTGGCCGAGTTATGAACTGCTGTAAAATGCAGTCCAATTGAAGTTCACATCTCGTGAATGATGAGAGATGAAGGCCTGAAGCTTGGTGTGGGTGTGTCTGGGAGCACTGTGATGCGATCCAGATGAAATCCGACGTGACTTTTACCAAGCAAAAATCAGCCGCACGGTGGCACTATGGAAAGTATAGAAAGGAGTTGTGTAAGTCAGTAGGAACCTGAAAATGCGTTTGCCAGTTGCATGTGACCTTCTTTGGATGAGTTATGAACAAAGAGAAGTGCCATTGCAGTAATGGAGTGTGTCCACAAGAGGGAGCCAAAGGCTAGGGTTAGTGATTGACTAACCCATCCCTAAGCTGAATAACTTTGGAGTGGAAGGTGGTAAAGAGTTGAAAGTAAGCATTACAAATGATTCCAAACATGAAACTTAATAACTTAATAGCATAATTGCCTAAGTCATATTTTGGCCAAATTGTGATATCTGCCTAACTTTACTGTCCTACCACTGCTGCATCACCCTGCCTAATTTCCTACATATGCCCAAAATATGACTTAGGCTATTATGCTATTAGGCTAACGATCTCACTCTGCTATGTATCTGCACTCGATTGCTCTTCCTCAACTACCCGGATGTCTGTCACAATGAACTGAATCTGACAACCCAGTCTCATTCCAAATTGTGTAATACCTACATTTGTCCACAGCACAAAAACCTATGAGTCCAACATTTGGGGATCTGCAATTGTAAGGTGTGAACGTTTCTTCTGCCCAGTGTTTTCTGCTTGCATACTTTAGGTCACGTGACCGCCGAGTTTCTCCCCGGCGTGAACAAAAAACATGGCGGACATCCCTTCAATTTTCGGTGGAAATTGCTATATTTTAAGATAATTTGTGGCTTTAGCTTCGTTTTGATAACTTTTCTAGCGACAAATGTACACTTTATTTTCATAGTATCCATTCGGTTAATGTATACGATCTGTAGTTTTTTCGTTTCGACGTACAATCTTTCGGGTCTCTCAAGGAAAGTGTATGGACAATACGGTTTTTGTTGTTGCTAAGGTGGTAACTACAGACGCTATCAACAACGAACCGGAAGGAAGTTGATGTGCGTCATGGACCGAGTTGCTCTTAAAACTGGTTATGTGATTTATTTCTTATTTTCATTATCATTGGCATCATATCATATTATTATATTTATTATTTTTAATTGTATTCCTTTGCATATGAATGCATTTCTACACCTCGAGCCTACAGTATTGTTCATGTGTTGAAAACCGTGTAATGATGAACAGTAAATAAAGTTAAAAAAAAAAAAGATTACGTGATTTGCGTAATTTTATTTAACAAGATAAACCTGACAAAAAACATATATCTTAAGGATATTGAATAATAAATCTTATTAATATAGGAAATGACCGGCGATAAGAATTTAAACTGCGATTAAGGGCGCATTACACTGACGTGACGTAATGAAACTCGTCATTTATGGGCGACCATCTGGGCTGCAAATGCTGTTGACATGCACAACTGCACAACGACGCCCCTCCTCCCGTCCCCACAACAAATTTAAAGCGCAGGAGCGCGTACATGGAACCAGGCCTCAGCAACAACGCCTTGACGCACCATGGATTCGCTCGAAGATGACGACGCCATATTTCTTGCTGATGTGCTCTTGGATGAATGCAAGGTAGGCAATACTTTTGAGATATCTCCTTAAAATTTCTGAAACCAGAGGTGTCTTTTCGTAACGTTTGGTGATAATATGTATTAGATAACACTGGCATGTCCCATGATGTTTATTAATTAATTAATTTATTTGTTTATTTTTAAGGAGGCTCAACCTAAAGAAACTGCAGGAGTGTCGGTTCTAATATACACCTACTGGTGCAACCTAGACACATCATCAGTGTTGTATCCTGGGGTCACGGGGTGTTTCGGGTCTCACAACAGACACCCTCACCCAGGGGACCCAGCCGGGGGTGATCAAGCCCCGGCTTGTGTGCTGTGATCCACAGCCATCTGGACGCCTTTTCTGCTGCGTCAGAGATCTTCTTGATGACTCTTTTGAATTGCAGTCCTCTCACTCCCAGCATCTTGAGTGCCCTGACGAGAGACTGGCCGGCGAATCCTCTGCAGCCAACCTCGATGGGGTTGCACCGGGTTCTCCACCCCTTCCTTCGGCATTCACCTGCCAGCTCCTCGTATTTGGCCCTCTTCCCCTCGAAGGCCTCCTCCATCCGGTCTTCCCAGGGGACAGTCAACTCCAGTAGGACCACCTGTCTTGTTGTTTCAGACACCAGGACCATGTCTGGTCTAAGTGTGGTCACTGTGATGTACTCTGGGAACTTGAGCATTCTCCCCAGGTCGACCCTCAGCTGCCAGTCCCGAGCTGTTGCCAGCAGCCCCCCTGCTTGATTCTGGAGCTGCCGAGGCTTCTCCCCAGCCTTAACAAAGGTGATGAACTGCCCTGTTGGTTGTTGGCCTTTGCTGGTGGAGATCCCGGAGCAGATGGCCTCTGCGATGACACGTAACACCTGGTCGTGGCACCAGCGGTAACGCCCATCTCCCAGTGCCTTGGGGCAGTAACTCAGGATATGCTCCAGCAATCCAGCTCTTTGGCAGAGGGGGCACTGTGGGCTCTCGGCCAAGCCCCAGCGATAGAGATTGGACGGGCTCGGAAGCACGTCGTACACCGACTGGATGAGGAACTTGATCCGGTATGGCTCAGATCGCCAGAGCTCTGACCACGATACTTTCCGGTCAGCTGCCTCCTCCCATCGGGGTCCACGCCCCCTGCTGCCGCATCCCAACTGTCCTGCTGCTGCGGGCTTCCTCCACCCCTGCTCGGACCTCTTCCTGTACAAGCCGGCGCCTCTCCTTCCCCTGGGCCTTCTTGTAGGAAGGTCTTGGGTTGCTCCCGAGTCCTGCCCGACCAGACGCCAGTGTCCCCACCAGCTTGCTGTGCCGCAAGCGGGACTCAGCTTGGTCGACTGCTTCCTGTGCCCTCCACCTCCTGCCGGTCCGTACCTCAATGCCAGCCGAGGAGACTTTGATGTCCTTGGGGTCCCTGTACAGCAACACCTCTCTTGCTCGGGTAACCATAAACTCCT
>JBBMOC010001527.1:0-11314 GCA_037975185.1 Centropyge bicolor | reverse complement strand
GTAAGAAGTAAAGCGGCGGGTGGCAGTGTGTGTGAGTGTGTGTCAGAGGAGGGGGGGGGGGGGGGTAAGATAGTCGTCGGTTTGACGTCACTCCAGTTTCCTGGAACAGAGGCCAGGCAGGGAAGAGAGAATGCAAAACGGGCGAGTGAGACGCACACACTGACGTCAGCACAGCCCGAGTCACTGTGTTATCACAATGAGAGAGAGACGCGGTGTGGTTGTGTGTGTGTGTGTGTGTACACCTGCTGCGTCTCTTTTTGAATGAGTGTGTGTGTGGACAGAAGCGAGGGGGAGAAGAGAGAAAAACTTCTCAGGAACAAAGTGAAAAAGAGAAACTGAAATGGTGAGAGAGCAGCCGAGCAGTTAACTGTTGAGTCACTGAATCGATGAGTCAACTCACACAGCACAAACCACATCCACAGAGCTGCTGCTTTTTCCTGGCTCGGTATCACTTCTGCTGATAAACATCATGATCAGTAACTCACACGTTGTGGTAAACAACATCAACATCATGTTTGTCGTTTGGCTGTTTTTTATTGTATAGTATCTATATGTGTGTATACGTGTACCTGTATGTTGTGGTTTGGTGCTGTTTTCCTCGTCAAGCTTGTTCTGCCGTGTGTGTGTGTGTGTGTGTGTGTGCATCGAGAGCAAAGAAAAACAGAGTCACATTCTTGAATGAGTGCACATACCTGGCTCATACATTAGCCACTGAGACCTGTGACACATGTCATTTCCAGAACAGGAATTCCTTCTCTTGAGTTCATTATATATATATATATATATATGCATGTGAATTAACATAACATGTTGATCAATGTTGTTTACTTTTACCATATATATGAGGGATGTCAAAGGCATCACCATTCAAAATGAGAAGAAAAGTGCATAAACCCAAGTGGCTCATTTCGGTTAGACTGATGGTCTGATAACTGTTTCCATCTTTGGCTGCTGTCAGTCAGGAGCACATACTGTTTATAACTGTGTAAAGTAATGCTACAGGATGTATTAAATGTGGTAACATAACAGTATTAATATGAAGATACACTCGAGCTAGCCACAATTACTTACAATTACTTCCATTTCTACTGTTACAGCCACTTGACACTAATCCCAGATCTTAAATTAGTAATTATAGGGTCCACAAATTAAGTAATTCAAGAGCAGGAATCACTAATTACTGCACACAAGTTGAGATAATACTCCTCACTCCTGCTGTGCTTTGTGAGCAGCTCAGCATGTGGAGAAAAAGGACTTTAGATTTCAAAACACAAGTTGAGCCAGCCCCTAGTGGACAGCAGAGGAACTGCACTGGAAGTCATGTCTTCAAGGTTTCAAGATTCTGGCTCTCTTGCATTAAGTCTTTTACAGGCATTTCATGTTTTCCCAGAGCTCTTAGTTTCTGCAACAGGCTGCATAAGATAGCAAACAGCTCCGCTCTTGTGTTGTGCCACAGCTGACAGACACACAGATGGAACAAAAACACACAAAAAACAGTTTTTTCCCCAACAAGTCAGGTCATTTAAGAACAAATACCTGCTCACAAGGACAGTCCCGCTCAGAGGAAACTCATCTGCTCGGACAGGAAGGAGAGCGGATAAGCTCCTGGACGAACATCCTCTTATGAAATACTTGCTGTATGTTGAAGGGGAAATGTGCAGAAACACACTGTGATGTGTGATTGGATATATTGTTCATAAAAAATAACGTCCTAATTATTTTGTCCACCTCCGCCCCCTCACAGCTGCCACAGGAGACATGCCTGCCTACCAGCTGCGCTCGCCCAACTCGGGCCTGGCCCAGAGCATCGTCATGGCTGCGTCCCCGGGGTCCATGCAGAGCCCCTCGTCGCAGCACGCCGAGGAGATCACCCGCAAGAGGGAGGTCCGGCTGATGAAGAACAGGTAGGAGGGGGTTTCTGGACGTGCCGGTAGTTACTGTATAAACACGATGTAAAGGAAATAACTAAAGGTTCATCCTTAAAGGGATCAGAGAGGAAGTGTATGTAGCTATTGCTGAAGAGAAAATGAGCTTATGTCCATTGCACAATAATTCACTGTTGCACTGTAAGAGCATATTTCTCCAAATGAAAATGGCTGTGTTACTGTTAAATAGGCTAAAAGGAGACTGTAAAACATTAGCAGTCATGTTCAAAATCAGCGGTTTTCAAAGTGTGATTCGCACCTCCCCTAGGGGGCGCCAGAGTGCTTCAGGGGAGGCGCGGCGAGTGAAAAAATAAACCAGAAAAGAAAAAAAAGTGTAAACATCTGACAAGAGACAAGATGGATGGATTTTTAGTATCTCAAGTGAAAGTGAGAGAGGGCACAGAGTCTGGGGCGAGCAGAAAACGGAGGAAGTATGACCCTGATTATTTAAAGTTTGGCTTTTCATGTATTGGTCCTGATGATGCTCCGCTGCCACAGAGTGTTATCTGCGAAGAGGTGCTAGCTAACGACAGTATGCCACCATGTAAACTCCGGCGTCATATTGAAACCAAGCACCAAAGTTTAACGACCAAGCCGCTATGATCAAAAAAAAAAATATCTGACTGACGTTGATCTGTTTATTATCTGATTTGAGGAATTGCACAAAGAGGCCTTAAATTGAATGTTTTCAAAAAGATATTAAAAAACTCTGTTAAAATGTTAAAAACAGATGCTAAAATGTGTTTTTAAAAAGATGTTAAAACATAAAGATGTTAAAATGTGTTTTAAGAATATAAAAAAAAAACAGATGTTAAAATGTGTTTTAAAAAGATATTAATCCACACACATAGAGATAAAGATGATTAAAATGTTTTAAAAATGTATTTAAGAACCTTTTTTAAGCCTGTGTGGAACATACAAAGCGACAACAATAACAGTAATAATAGTAATAATAATTAGGGGGGGTAAAGGGGGGGCGGCATGCTTTTGAGTTCTCTTTAGGGAGGCTCGCTATCCCACACTTTGAAAACCCCTGTTCTAAATGACTGAATGAATGGACTGAAGTCAAAACACTCCACGGCTCTGGAAAGTTTGACAGACAGTCTGGTGCAAAAGGTCAAAGGTGCTTTCAAGGATGTCCCAATGTTTCCCTGGACAAAAAAAGATGGAAGCAGCGCACTAATAAAACCTGACAGCCTCACAAACATCTGCTCTCCTGGTTTTTGTGCGTAGCTTAGCATTTTTTTTGGTACATTTTCATCAAGCGACTCAAACACATTTTCCCTGTCTTTCCTCTCCAGGGAGGCCGCCCGCGAGTGCCGCAGGAAAAAGAAAGAGTACGTCAAATGTCTGGAAAACCGTGTGGCCGTGTTGGAAAACCAAAACAAGACCCTGATTGAAGAGCTGAAGGCGCTGAAGGACATTTACTGCCACAAAGCCGAGTAGCGGCGGCCGCTTGTGGTGGCGGGCTGAAGACGGCGCCGTTTACAGCAAAACAAAAGAAAAAAAAGAAAAGACTCTGGAACAAAAACTGCTTCGACCGTCTTTGTTTCTCTGCTCACTCAGGCCTGGTTTACTGAATCGAGAGGTGTCCCGGGGAATTCTGAACAGCTCGAGCTTTCCAGTTTCGCTCTTATCTTGTGCTCTTTGCATGTGAAGACTCAAGTGTCGTACACTCTGTGCTTGCTGTTGCTTTTGTGCACGGGGGCGAAGCCGGCCAATGAGAGGCGGCCGAAGGAGAGGAACAGGAAGAGGAAATACAGGTGCTTCCTGAGAATGTACCGAAGTACAGAGATTGAGAAAAAAAAAAAAAAAAACCTCGGCGGGTCAGCCGGGTCTCGCTACCAGCAAGTTTCTGTGAGGTCGGACGAGGAGAGCCTCCACCAGCTGCAACCAGGCGACTCAGCCGTGTTTACCTGATCATGTCATCATTCACGCTTTCTTTTATGGGGTCGATTCAAGCATTCCTTTGTGCAAAAAAAAAAAAAACACAATTAAGGAGAAACGTCTGGATTTCATCTACTTGTTTTTCTTTGTGTAGAAGTTCTTGATTTGGTCACAAAGGTTTTTCAAGAATCACGAGTGAACCTGAAGTTTCGAGATGAAAATCCTCTTATGTTTGGCAGTTTATGCACGAAACTAAAATATATATATTTCAAGTTAACTGAATCAGAACCTGGTTATAAAAAGTCCAGATGAGCCTTTGTTTTCCACGACTGCACTGAGTTCTGACAGAAAGAACCAAAGTGTGGATTTGATCAGAGTTTATATTCGATTCAGTTCATTTGCAGAATTTCACTCCACAAAATTTATACTTTCTACAAACACGACCCGTCAACTAGTTGTTAAATTGTTTACTCGATCCTGAAAAATTTTGTAAAGCAACATCTTCAGAACTTTACTGTCATGCAAGCGTCAGTTTTGTTTCAAATGATGGATATCCATTGTGGTATAAAACTGTATTTGATTATGGCTAGATATTAAAATGCTCTGTTTAAAGGGTGATGCCAATTTCTTTCTTTTTCTTTTTTTTTTTTTTTAAATGTAAAGACATTTTATCTTAAGATAATATATCATCTTGTGTTAATGTTACCGGTGACTTTGAGAACTCGCTTGCTTCTTCTGTTTCTATAGTTGTTCAGTTTGTTCCGCTGAATATATTTTATTGTCAGGAGAAAAACGTCGGAGCTCTTCGTAACCTAACACACCAGGTCTCATGACTGCCAAAGCTCTTTAAGTGACAGTTAGCTCTTTAACTACTGTTTAGCTGGATGACGGCGGAGTGATTCATCCCGCGGTCGTGTTGTGCACCGACCAACCGGCTGCCGGTTTGACTTCATACGCTCGTTCTATAAAAAGGCAGGTGATGATAATCTTCAGGTTTTCTTCGATATCAGCTGAGTTTTCAAATGGCTCCGTCTTGTTTCCTTCTCCGTGTACTTCCTTGTTTTAATTGTAAAACTATTTTTGTTTGTCTAATAAAATATTCAAATGTGATGTGGTGGATTGCGACTCATGGATCAGCAGCTTCCTCTTCCTCAGGATTCGAGCCGGCTTTTCACACAGGTGCAGACAAACTGACTTCCTGTATGTGTTTACATGCTGTGGTTCAAATAGTGTTTTGTATCAAAGGGACAGAAAATGAAGAAAGAGGACAAAGTTCTATGTTGGAAGATCCGATTTATTCTCCTATGTCAGACTTGAAAAAAGCTCTGACAAAATAACAGTCTCTACAGGAACAAGAATATAGTATATAGATATCTGAGTTCTCGTTTATTCACTTTCTCTCTCAGTGCTTCTTATGACAAAGCAACAACATGGTGAATACCCTCGCTGAAAATAAGGCCACAGTCACATTGTACACACACAGATGCCAAGGCTGAAGTATGCAAGGTTGTTGCAGCACGACTGTAGCTGATCCTGCCTCGCTGTGCGGCCACGTGTTGCCTGAGGCGGCAGAGCAGTCTGTCAGTCAGTCAGTCAGTCAGTCAGTCAGTCAGTCTGTGTCTGTCTGTGTCTGTCTGTGTCTGTCTGTGAGTATGTCTGTCTGTCAGTGAGTCAGTCAGTCTGTCTGTCTGTCAGTGAGTCAGTCAGTCTGTCTGTCTGTCTATCAGTCAGTCAGTCTGTCAGCCAGTCAGTCAGTCAGTCTGTGTCTGTCTGTGTCTGTCTGTGAGTATGTCTGTCTGTCAGTCAGTCAGTCTGTGTCTGTCTGTGAGTATGTCANCAGTCAGTCTGTTAGTCTGTGTCTGTCTATCTGTCTGTCAGAGTCAGTCAGTCTGTCAGTCAGTCAGTCATTCAGTCAGTCAGTCTGTCAGTCAGTCTGTGTCTGTCAGTCAGTCAGTCAGTCTGTCAGTCTGTGTCTGTCTGTGTCTGTCTTTCAGTCAGTCAGTCAGTCTGTCTGTCTGTCTGTCAGTCAGTCTGTTTGTCTGTCTGTCTGTCTGTCTGTCAGTCAGTCAGTCTGTCTGTCAGTCAGTCAGTCTGTTTGTCTGTCTGTCTGTCTGTCTGTCTGTCTCTGTCTGTCTGTCTGTCTGTCAGTCAGTCAGTCAGTCATTCAGTCAGTCAGTCTGTCTGTCAGTCAGTCTGTGTCTGTCAGTCAGTCAGTCAGTCAGTCAGTCTGTGTCTGTCTGTGAGTATGTCTGTCTGTCAGTCAGTCAATCAGTCTGTGCCTGTCTGTCTGTCAGTCAGTCTGTCTGTATGTCTGTCAGTCAGTCAGTCTGTCTGTCAGTCTGTCTGTCTGTCTGTCAGTCACTCTGTCTGTCAGTCTGTGTCTGTCAGTCAGTCAGTCAGTCAGTCAAACATAATTTAACGTTCATGGAAGAAGAGATAGAAATAGATAGAAGGTTTTATTCTAAAACTCAACAGCGGTCAGCTCCTCCTTTGTAACTAATGTCGTCGTTTGCTCCATGTCTCATTCAATGGGTTAAAACACAAGAGAGACTGCAAGTTCCTATAATGTGTTGCACCCATAACATCAGATTCAGATCAGGTTTTGCAACTTTTCTTAATCCAAATAAAAAAAAATTCACCTCAAGTGTCAAACACAATGAAAGGAACTGAGATGAGGATGTTTTCAAACCGACTAAGAATTCAGGAGCCAGCGAAACAAAATTAATTTTTTAAAAGGGGAATGCATGTGGAAATGGGTAGTTTCCATAGCAACCTCTGACGACTGACCTCGGAGGGGTTGTTGGTGAAAAAAGCGAAACAATATTTTTGTTTCTCGCCTGTTTCTCCCTCTTCATACGTGCACACACACACACACACACACACACACACACACACACACACACACACACACTCTGCATGAACACAACTTATCATGACGTCTCAGACCCAGGTTTCTCTCAGAACGACAACACACCCATAAACAGCAATTTGGCTTCTCTCTTTATCTCCTGCAGACACACACAGCGTGCAACACAGACACAACTCCTTCTCATTCAGACACACACACACACACACACACACACACACACAGTAGTGAATAGGTTGTTGAAAGGGAGAAAAATGAACTCTGAGGGAAAAACCTTGACACTGCTGTTTATGAACAGACAACCTTGCTGCTCCCCAACATTTAATCATCAGTTTTACCTCTTTAACATTCAGGTTCTGTTCAACCTCTCAGAAATTCCTACTTTCAACTGACATGTGTGTATCAGCCAACTTTAAACATCAAACTTTTTTAGGATCATTGAAATTTTTTTGTTCAAGCAAACATCAAAAGTCCAAATGCACAACAAGGATTTTGCTGTGTTTTATGGATTAGTCAGTATCAGGTGAAAAGCTGTTCAAAACTGCACATTTTAAGTGTTTCGTCCAACCTCTGAATCCACTGCATCTCCTCTCGTTCTCTTCTGCTTCAGCTGAGGACAAACCAGAGCAGGACAGTTGCAGAGTGGGAGGCTCTTTAATATTTCATTTTGTTGCCTTTCAAACATCTTCACGGCCTTTGGTCCACTGTGGCTCGAGTGGAAATTTCCACCTAGAGACTAAACCGCCTACAAGCAGAGCTGAAGTCTGCTGCCTGCAAAACAAACAGTGCTGCACTGTGACGGGTCGAGGACGACCTCTGCTGTTCAACAGGCTGAACTGCAACAGCGAGCTCAAACTCTGGAGAGACACAAAACCATAAATACACAGTGTAAAATGTGAGCTGAGAGAGAAATTTATTTATTTACTGTTTGAAAATATGAAAATCTCATCTTAATGTTTTTTTGTTCATATTAACAAAACATCAGCAGATTGACTTCATAACTTTGCTGGAGGGCTGTGACGAGCTGCCACCTTTGAGTGACAGTTTGGAATATGAACACACACAGTTTCGCCCTGATAAGGTGACCCGTCGAATGTTGAACTACGTCATACAGCCTAGTTTGTTTCAGCACACTGAGCCACGTCAAAGTGCTGATACACTTGCTCATCAGCCGGCGTGTGCGTGGGCAGCTGACTCTGAGTGAGCGGCAACAACAACGGAGGAAAGTGTTGAAGAGAAACTACTAGAGTTTAATACGAACATTATAGGACCATCCTCAGGTGTCTCCATGGATGATTTGGTCCTGATCTGCCCCTGGATGAACTCACCTGTCAATCCTGCAGGTGCACAAACATGTGGCAGATTAACTTCTTTGTGTATTTGATGTAAAAAGAAATGTGATTATGAGGTTTAAATCACTTTTATATTGGGGCCTATATCACATTATGATATAATATGCTCCATTATATTAAAGGAAAATCAGTTCAAAAGTGGTCAGTTAAATATCAGGAATGGCAAAATGAGTTTATTTCTCCTGTGTTTTGACTCACAGAGTCTTGCACCTATAGATCCGTTCAAATGCAGTTTCATATATTGGCCACCAGATGTCACTATTTTAACAGCATCAAACGCTTCTGCTCATTTTTCCAATATGCTGTTTTGTGCTTCCATGCAAACAAGAAGAAACAGATTCTGATGAACTTTAACTCAAACACAGTTTATGTCTGGATTCTTTTGTGTGTGGGATTTTTGTTTTACATCTCACCTCAGAGATTTGACCTCTTTCTGTTTACTAAAATGTTTGCGTGCTTTGCAGCTTTGGGTCACATTATCACAGCTGTCTGAGAGTTAAATGGCAAACTGCATCACTGTGATCCAAAATTATGAAATCAATCAATAAATTATGACTTAATGAAAAAAGAATTCCTTTGCCAGTGTGATTCCTTGTTTGATCCAACTCAATGGAAGCTGACATGTCAGACGTGTGTCTCCTCTTCATTATCTCTTGAGGTGTTGTTGAAAACTTGTCACCATTTTGGTATACGTCATAAAACCTGATCCATAATCAATAATCAATAATCAATAAATACAGTTGTCTTTGAATTGAACTGAAAATCTCTTTACAATAATAAATGATTGACAGTATTAGCTTTTATTAACATAATAAAAAACAGTCTATTATCAGAATCTATAGACGTGGATCAATAATCGATATTGAAATGGATGAAAACAAAAAAAGTGATGAATGCATGTGAGCAGCAGACCATATGCACCCAGCTGGGACAGCCCTCCTCTCTCCTCTGTAGCCACCCCCCCTTTGAACCGGAACCTGTTCTCGGGACTCGCAGCCCTGACATCCAGCCTCAGCATCGGTCCGACCCCCGCCTGGACCCGCACCTCCGCCCGGAGCCCCACGTCCTGCCCCGCGATGCCCGGCCGACCAGCGGCGGGTGCGCTCGGTATCTACATCCGCTCCTCCCGGCCGAGGCGGCGCGGTGCTCCTCTGTGACAGCCAGCGCTCCGGGGTCCGTTTCACCGAGAGGATCGCCCGGCTGAAGGGGAAGGATGGGGGCCACGACCTCCTGCTGCGTGTCCGGCAGCCCCAAGCTCCGCAGGAACACGCACTCCCGACTGGAGTCCAACCCGCAGGAGTCGGAGCTGAGCGGGGAGGAGACGGCGTGCAACCTGCAGCACATCAGCGACAGGGAGAACGTGGACGGTAAAGACTCATCTGTGTTTGCACATGGCATCAGATGCACATGCAAGAATGTGCGGAAATAACGTAGAACAAATTGTTAGACTTTTTTCTAGAGGAGATGGAAAATATTACCAAATATCATAAAACATAAGCGAGCCACAGAGAGAAGCAAAGAATTGTGGGAATGTCATTAGAGACTGCAGAAATATAACAGTGAATGTTGATGATGCTCTTTGCTTTATAAATACCAAATAATACAACACAGAAATAAGATAAGATAAGATAAGATATTCCTTCAGTCTAACAGTGAGGACATTTCCAGTGTTCAGCAGCAAAGAGGAGAGCAGGATTACATAAAGTGAAAAACAGAAATAAATAGTAAATAAGCTTTATAAGCAAGAGGAGTATAAGAACAACTTAAGAAATATAAAGATATTAACAATTTCAACAAGGTTTAAACAAATATTAACAAATTCACTAGAGAAATATAACAAATATGGGAGCGATATCTACACTATAGACAGAACAGTTGAATTAAATGAGAAGAAATATTGCACAGTATAATGCCATAAAAAGGGAATATTGCAGTGAATGAAATATTGCACCGTGTAATGAAATATTGCATAGTTAATAAAATATTGCACAGTGTAATAAAATATTGCACAGTGTAATGAAATATTGCACAGTTAATGAAATATTGCACAGTTAATGAAATATTGCACAGTTAATGAAATATTGCACAGTGTAATGACATGATCAGTAGTGCAGTCTACTGGGAGCAGAGCTGGCTGTAACAGCTGCAGGAAGGAAGGACCTGTGATATCCCTCCATCACACTTCAGGTGAAGCAGTCTGTGGCTGCAGGAGCTCTCCACTGTTGTTAACATGTCCTGCAGGGGGTGGGAGTCAGTCTCCATCCTCCTCCTCTCTCCCACCACCTCCACTGGGTCAAGGGGCAGCAACCGGGGTCAGAGCTGCATAATTGCACTGTGTGGTGTTTTATGTCATGTTGTATTTTGAATCATATTAGTCATTTTTTAAAATCTTGGATGATGACTCTTGACCTGTCAGTAAAGTGGGCACCTCCTCTCAGATCCTGGAGAACTGGCCTCTCTTCACACTCTGTGATATCGAGTGCATTAGCTCAGCTGTCAGCAGAGCCAGGCACATGGAGGAGGCATGTGTGCGTTTTCGCTCCCTGCAGACAACGTCCCGCTCACGAGGGGCAGACTCCTTTGTGCCGGTCTTTGTTTTCCAGCCCGTGCATGAAAGAAACTGCAACTATGGAACACGGCCCCCCCCTTCCACTGACACATGCTAATATGCATTACAATCGACCCATTCACTGCGGACAGTGTCTGCTAAATGGGCTGCCTCTTTTCAGCCAACCATTACATACAAATGGTTTTCTCAGACACTGTATAAGACCATTTTTCCCCCCACAAATTGTACTTTCACAGAGCAGCATGATTTGAAACTCTGTTTTTGCATAATACTCCATTAGATAGTTTGCCTGTGTGTTTCTGATTTTTGGACACTGGATGAGTGTATGCACTCATTTTGATAAAAAAAATGTTTTAGCCTCCAATGTGTGGTTGTTCCTGGCTCTGAGGAGCAGGGCTGGAGCGTCCATGTTTTTAGGTCTGCTCATCGGTTGACGTGTTGGGCATAATAAGAGCTGGCATATGAGTAAAGCTGAACAGTGGATGGACGTCTCATCGGTAAAGAGAAATGTGGAACAGACCTATTTATTTAGCTGTACTTCTGTCGTGAAGTGATCACAGTATTAGTACCAGTCTAATGTGACGGCATTGAATAAATCATTATTATATTTGGCGTTGTTGTTTATTACCTTACTTTACTTTCGAAAACTAATAAGCGAAGGTTGGACACATAGACTGTATAAAATATGGACGTAGTGTCCGTGACGTCACCCATA
>JBBMOC010001526.1:0-11321 GCA_037975185.1 Centropyge bicolor | reverse complement strand
TTGTCCTCTCCTTCCTGTCTTGTCCTCTCCTTCCTCTTGTCCTCTCCTTCCTGTCTTGTCCTCTCCTTCCTGTTGTCCTCTCCTTCCTGTTGTCCTCTGTCCTGCTGTCTGTTTCAGGTTCATGGTGTGTTCTACTGACTGAATGTTCTTTCGTCCTGTTGTCCCGTGTGTGTGTGTGTGTATGTTATGTGTTGTTGTTCAAAAAGAAAAGAAGAACATAAAAAGAAAAATCATCTTTTCATGAGGGAGGAGATGTGAGAACTCCTGCTGGTGTCCATGAATCAGACACAAAGACACTGAAGCAGTTTATGAAGTTATCATGAAGTTCTCTCTCAGTCTGGAGCTCAGATCTGGTCTGGACTCTCAGGGGCTGCGATCAGAACTGATCAGCTCTCACTTTAGATTTTGTCAAAGCCAATCAAGTCATTCCATCATTAAACTGCTGGACTCAGTGAAGCTTGTTTCGTGTCGTCTCCATGGAGACGCTCGTCTCACTGACTTTTACCTGTTAAATCCCTTTAAGATCTAAAATGTTAGAACATATGAAACATGTCTGCGACACATCTGCTCTACGCAGTGTTTTTCTTATAGAACACATGAACAAATTAAAGTGGATCAGAGTGTAAATAAAGGTTCATTCAATGAATCTTCAGAATCAGGTTCAGTTTCAGAATCCACGACACCAACAAGAGTCCTCACAACTACACGACTACAAACATCTGAGTGTGTGTTAATATATGTGTGCTTCTAAGTTGGGGGTGTAACTGATGCCTGTGACTGAAGACAGCTGCACTCCAAGATACCAATTATACACACACACACACACACACACACACACACACACACACTCAGACTGTATAATCTTCAGTGTCAGTGACAGCACATTATTCAACAGTCTGTAATCTGAACGGGGGGGGGGCAGCTCTGTCTCATCTCTGTGTTCAGGTTCATTTGTGTGTGTGTGTGTGTGTGTGTGTGTGTGTGTGTGTGTGTATTATTCTTACTGTTGTGTGTTTGTTGCACTTTAATAACATGTGATATGTTTTATATGACTTTTTTTTCTGTGCAGCATTGAATCGGCTCCAGGAGGCAATAAAAGAGCTCGACCTTGATGCGAGTTTAGCCGAGCTTAGCACAAAGACGGGAGCTCCATGAAAACAGAAAAACATCCACAAAGTCTGGCTTTCATTTCTGCTTCATGTCCATCAAAATCTGAGCGACGCAAACATGAGCGAAGACCAGATTCTACTGATTCAATCAAATTCAACTCAACTGACACCAGAAGAAAGGTGAGATTCTGTTTTCATGCAGAGAGACAGACAGACAGGCAGAGAGACAGACAGGCAGAGACACAGACAGACAGAGAGACAGACAGACAGACAGACAGGCAGGCAGAGAGACAGACAGGCAGAGAGAGAGAGAGAGACAGACAGACAGGCAGGCAGAGAGACAGACAGGCAGAGAGAGAGCGAGAGACAGACAGACAGACAGGCAGAGAGACAAAAAGAGAGACAGACAGGCAGAGAGACAAAAAGAGAGACAGACAGACAGAGAGACAAAAAGAGAGACAGACAGAGAGAGAGAGACAGGCAGGCAGAGAGACAGACAGAGACAGAGAGACAGACAGAGAGAGAGAGACAGGCAGGCAGAGAGACAGACAGAGACAGAGAGACAGGCAGAGAGAGAGAGACAGGCAGGCAGAGAGACAGACAGGCAGAGAGACAGACAGACAGACAGACAGACAGACAGACAGGCAGACAGGCAGAGAGACAGACAGACAGACAGACAGGCAGAGAGACAGACAGACAGGCAGGCAGGCAGAGACACAGACAGGCAGACAGACAGACAGACAGGTAGAGAGAGAGAGAGAGAGAGAGAGAGAGAGAGACAGACAGACAGACAGACAGACAGACAGGCAGACAGACAGAGAGAGAGACAGGCAGAGAGACAGACAGGTAGAGAGAGAGAGACAGACAGGTAGAGAGAGAGAGACAGACAGGAAGAGAGGAAGGAAGAGGCAGTCAGCACCAACAGAGGAAATGGAAACAGAGAGACAGTAAATACAGCTCATTCTGTCACACAGGAGGAACTTCCTCCTTCACTGCAAACAGCAGGATACACACACACACACACACACACACACATGATTACTGCCTGTCATCCGTCTCTGTACAGTAAGTGGAACACACACCAGCAGAGCCTCATCAGGATCCCCCACTCCCTCAGCGTCACCTCACACTGAAAACCAAACAATCACAGAGTGAAATGGTTCCACATTTCAAACAGTCTGCAGCACTGTCGACACCTCTGAACGACAGCGAGCAGCTTTAAGGTGTCCTGGTTCACAGAACATGTTGGAGTGGACAGGACTCCGGCTCCAGACCAGGACGTCTTCTGCACACTCCAGGACTCACTGTGCATCCCAGCAACACTCAGCTGTCAGCCACGGTTTCCAGCCAGAAAGTCCAGGATAAAGAAGCCAAACAAAGGGTTTGTCCTGATCAGAGATCAGATCGTTGATGGCAGATCCAGGGTCAGTTCTCGGTCCTATTATTGACATGACACAACATCAGGCTGGATCCACATCGGCTCAGAAACACGTCGCTCACATGTTGAAGTGATGGGACATTTAGGAGCCGTAAAACTCACTGATGGGATAAACTGTCACACAGACACGATCGTGTCTGCTGCAAGAAGTGACTGTAAACACTGAAGGTCTGTGCTGTCAATAAAGCTTTTTGAATGTGCTGAATGAACTCAGTCTTTTCATTCAACTTCATCCTGCCGTTTTGTTGCTCTTTGTTCACAGACTGTTTCAATAAAGCCTCTCTGTTCAGGAAAACTGTTCACCCCCAGCCTTTCAATAAAGTTCATTTAAATTCAGTTCTTTTGTTCAGCCAGTCTTTGTTAGCACGGCTCATTTCAGTAAAGACACTGTCAGAGCCTGGAGGTTTCAATAAAACTGTTCAAGAGTCTGTTTTCAATAAAGTTCACATCAGCCAGCAGGCCTCGAACAGGTCCCATCAGCTGCCGTCACTCCGGCTCATGAGACTTCACTGAGGACAACGGCAGGAACCAGTGGAAGAACCAGAGTCCTGGTTTCATCCCGACCGCTTCAACAGCATCATCGCCATGGATACAACACACAACTGAACTCTCTCTGAACTCTCACTGGTTCAGCAGGAAGGAAACTACATTTCAACATCACACAAACCAAAACATTCAGGTAAAACACATCACAGCAGCTTCATCTCTGTCACTCCTGGGGTCAACACATCAGGACTACATTACCCAGAAGGCCACTGCCAATAAAGCTGACTCTAAATTGTCCATCAGAGGAAAGCAGAAACACAGAGGAAGTAAAGAAAGGCAGGAAGTCAGCTGTTGGTCACAGGAAGTGACTTTCTGTCTGAGGCTGTGGATGGGAAACACACACACACACAGTAACACACACACTCTCACACACACACAGCAACGCAAACACTGAATAACATGGAGACAATACAGAGTCAGAGCGAAGTCTGTGGTGGCTGTTTGCAGCCTGAACTTAGAACCTGCAGACATGACTCAGGGCCTAAAATGTTTTCAGGTTAAAATTAAACATGATCCAGTCTGTTCTGTCACACACACACACACACAAGCACACGAACATGCGTACATGGCCCCTCTTGTGAAACCACACCTAAAGCACTGGCTGGTTTTCTAACTGGCTTCTCGAACAGTTTTACCGGCTGGTTTCTGACGAACTGTTTCTGGTTCTTCAGGCGTTTTGACTTCACTTCAACATCAAAGAGAATATTTCATCACAGCCAATTATAAACACACACACACACACGTGTTGGTATTACCATCATTCTGAGGTCCTTCACTTCTCCCCGTCAGCTACACTCTTCATCACCACGGTTACCACAACTGTCTCCATGGAAACCTCGACCATCAGAGCGACACGCCTGACTTCAACCATGAAGACAGTTTTTATTCTCCTCCATCCTGCTGTCTGGACTCACAGTCCTGGAACAGAACCCAGTCATGGAACAGATCCCAGTCCTCAAACTGAACCCAGTCCAGGAACAGAACCCAGTCCTGGAACAGAACCCAGCCCCCAAACTGAACCCAGTCCTCAAACTGAACCCAGTCCTAGAACAGAACCCAGTCCTGGAACAGAACCCAGTCCCCAAACTGAGCCTAGTCCTGGAACAGAACCCAGCCCCCAAACTGAACCCAGTCCTCAAACTGAACCCAGTCCTGGAACAGAACCCAGTCCTGGAACAAAACCCAGTCCCCAAACTGAACCCAGTCCTGGAACAGAACCCAGTCCTGGAACAAAACCCAGCCCCCAAACTGAACCCAGTCCTCAAACTGAACGCAGTCCTGGAACTGAACCCAGTCCCCTAACTGAACCCAGTCCCCAAACTGAACCCAGTCCTCAAACTGAACCCAGTCCTGGAACAGAACCCAGTCCTGGAACAGAACCCAGCCCCCAAACTGAGCCTAGTCCTGGAACAGAACCCAGTCCTCAAACTGAACCCAGTCTTCAAACTGAACCCAGTCCTGGAACAGAACCCAGTCCCCTAACTGAACCCAGTCCTCAAACTGAACACAGTCCTGGAACTGAACCCAGTCCTCAAACTGAACCCAGTCCTGGAACAGAACCCAGTCCACACACTGAACCCAGTCCTGGAACAGAACCCAGTCCTCAAACTGAGCCCAGTCCAGGAACAGAACCCAGTCCCCTAACTGAACCCAGTCCTGGAACTGAACCCAGTCCCCTAACTGAACCCAGTCTTCAAACTGAACCCAGTCCTGGAACAGAACCCAGTCCTGGAACAGAACCCAGTCTTCAAACTGAACCCAGTCCTGGAACAGAACCCAGTCCTGGAACAGAACCCAGTCCTCAAACTGAACCCAGTCCTGGAACAGAACCCAGTCCTCAAATTGAAAACTGTGTAGATCCAGCTATTTGTCATTTACATAGATTTATTGCAACGAACATCACAGTAAACGTCTCTTATCCAAAGTCACTCTGGTCTGTTTACTGTGTGAATGAGTTTTGTGATTGACCAATCAGGGACGTTCAGTCCTGCTCACTCGCCCCTGATAGGTGGAGGACCTTCACACGGGCGGACCCACAGAACAGTGGGACTATATTTAGAGTGTGGTTCCTCCGGTGGAGGTGCAGCAGGGTCCTTGGCAGAACTGGACAGAGTATTCAGATCCACATGTCCCAGAGTAAAAATACTATCAACAGCTCACACACTGATGGAACAACAGTTTGGGGTTCAGGATCTCGTCCAGACTGGGATCGAGGCACCGACGAGCTGCTGCCCCTGCAGAATATCATACCACACTTCCTTTATCCTTTCCTCTGCTGAGTCAGCAGATTAACTGCTGATTCATTTTCTGTTGGTCAAATCAATGTTTCAGCACCAGAAACATTTGATTTTCATGATTATTACAATTATTACTGTTGGGTTTTAATGTCGCTGCTGGTTCAGACTGCAGGAGAGAGTCTGCACCTCACGTGTCCACAAACTGGAACCATGCATCCAACTAGTACCTAGTAGTACTAGAACTAGAACCTCAAGTATAAAGAAGCAGCATGAGAGAGTGTTTTACAGTCCAGAGTATCAATCAATGAAAAACACTTTCACACTTGAACTGAAAGAATATGTCAACACATCACTGTCCTGTAATATGAAAGAGATGAGATAAACCTTTATTGAAACTACTGCTGCTCTTTCACAAAGTATCAACTCTTCAGGCCAATATGATGATGAGATCCTGGAAAAGTTCCTGATGAAGACAAGCTGTAGAACTACAACAACACAGAAAGTGATGACTCCACCATCCTGTCTGTCTGTCTGTCAGGCAGTGAGACAGCGTGTGTGTGTGTGTGTGGTGGTGGTGGTGGTGGTGGGGGGGGGCTCCACAGGGAGCGATCGAGAGAAACCAGCTTCTTTATGGATTATTAATATCACCTCCAGCTACTCACACAGCCAGTGTGTGTGTGATCTGATACACACACACACAGGCCCGGGGGGGTGGGGGCTGTTGAGGGATGGGGGGGCTCAGCAGTTGGTGTGATCAAGGACACTTCAGTCACACTCTACACAACAGCGTGTGTGTGTGTGTGTGTGTGTGTGTGTGTTACTATAATCTGCTCGGAGGCCACGCCCTAATCCAGGATCAACAATAGACCCCCCCCCCGCGCTGAGCCCCCCTCCTCTCGTCTTTGTCAGTTTCTTGTAGGTTTCAACTCATCCTCCCGCTGCCCTAAAAAGCCCACCCCCCTCCTGTGAGTCCAGGTTCAGGTCGTCAGACAAACATCAACAAACATCAAACACACCCTGAGAAACAAAGAGCGTTGTGATTCCTGAAGCGTCTCCTACAGTTACAACAGCAGAGTTCCCTGATGGCTGAAGAGACTCCATCACTCATCACTGAATCTTCTCATTCCTCTTCCTTTGAATCTTTGGCCGTCGGTTGTCCGGGCTGATCCAGCTGAGCTAAGTGACTGGACTTCAAATTCGGAAGCATCCCCATGTGAGCTGAAGCACCAGAAGCTCGCTGGTTCCAGTTTCTCACTGTGACTCTTAGAGGCTGTGAGACTGAAGACCAGGTCAGCGAAGGCAACACTGGATATGATGTTGACCTATATCATCATATATGATGGTGTTGGAACCACCGGACGCCCACTGTGTCCATTGTGTGACTTAAAACTGCAGCTCAGGTCTGTCTCATGTCTCATGCTGAGAACAAAGGAGCCCCGCCCCCCAGAGTTTCCTGCTAACAACCAGGTGTTAACTCCAGCCAGGACCCTTCTCCAAGCCCCCTCTTCAACTCTTCTCTTCAGCTCTGCCAAGGAGGCAGCAGCTCGTCCTCTCAGCTCCAACAAGGATCCAGCTCTCAGTGTGTCCTGCTCACGGCAGTCACACCAGAACAAGAATCAAGGAAAGAACCTACAGCAAGGTTCTCCCACCAGCAGCTGCAACACCAGTCTGCTAACTGCTAACCAAGGAGCACCACAGCCAGTTAGCACAGAGCTGCTAACTGGTAACCAAGGAGCACCACAGCCAGTTAGCACAGAGCTGCTAACTGCTAACCAAGGAGCACCACAGCCAGTTAGCACAGAGCTGCTAACTGCTAACCAAGGGAACAACACAGCCCATTAGCACAGAGCTGCTAACTGCTAACCAAGGAGCANGCTAACCAAGGGAACAACACAGCCAGTTAGCACAGAGCTGCTAACTGCTAACCAAGGAGCAACCAGCTTCCTCTGACCAGGACAACCAAAGTCTGCAACCTTCTCAGCTCGGATCTTCCACAACCGCAGGATCCCCAGCTAACGAGCTTCCTCTCCCTCAAAGGACTGGTAACTACACTGGGCATAGATAGTTAGACAAGCTAAGCTAAACATAGCTAAGCACCAAACTAAGTGGGGTCCTCCAAAGACCCACCATGAAAGGTCATCATCCCATTTCAATGGACAAGCCAAGAAGAGGAGAGTTACTGTGTGTGTGTGAGTGTGTGTGTGTGTGTGTGTGTGTGTGTGTGTGTGTGTGTGTATGAGTGTGTGTCCTCTCGTGGTTCAGATCAGCAGCAGGNAGCAGAGACAGACAGTGAGACAGGCAGAGACAGACACTGAGACAGACACTGAGACAGACAAGCAGAGACAGACACTGAGACAAGCAGAGACAGACAGTGAGACAGACACTGAGACAGACACTGAGACAGACAGAGACAGACTCTGAGACAGACACTGAGACAGGCAGAGACGGACACAGAGACAGACAGAGACAGACACTGAGACAGGCAGAGACAGACAGAGACAGACACTGAGACAAGCAGAAACAGACAGAGACAGACTCTGAGACAGGCAGAGACAGACTGAGACAGACAGAGACAGACTCTGAGACAGGCAGAGACAGACTCTGAGACAGACAGAGACAGACACTGAGACAAGCAGAAACAGACAGAGACAGACTCTGAGACAGGCAGAGACAGACAGAGACAGACTCTGAGACAGGCAGAGACAGACAGAGACAGACAGAGACAGACTCTGAGACAGACAGAGACAGACACTGAGACAAGCAGAAACAGACAGAGACAGACAGAGATAGACACTGAGACAAGCAGAAACAGACAGAGACAGACTCTGAGACAGGCAGAGACAGACAGAGACTGACACTGAGACAGGCAGAATCAGACAGAGACAGGCAGAGACAGACAGTGAGACAGGCAGAGACAGACACTGAGACAGACAGTGAGACAGACACTGAGACAGACTCTGAGACAGACAGAGACAGACTCTGAGACAGACAGAGACAGGCAGAGACAGACAGTGAGACAGGCAGAGACAGACAGTGAGACAGACACTGAGACAGACAGAGACAGACTCTGAGACAGACAGAGACAGACTCTGAGACAGACAGAGACAGACTCTGAGACAGGCAGAAACAGACAGAGACAGACAGAGACAGACTCTGAGACAGACAGACAGACACTGAGACAAGCAGAAACAGACAGAGACAGACACTGAGACAAGCAGAAACAGACAGAGACAGACAGAGACAGACTCTGAGACAGGCAGAGACAGACTGAGACAGGCAGAGACAGACAGAGACTGACACTGAGACAGGCAGAGACAGACAGAGACTGACACTGAGACAGGCAGAGACAGACAGAGACTGACACTGAGACAGGCAGAGACAGACAGAGACTGACACTGAGACAGGCAGAGACAGACAGAGACTGACACTGAGACAGGCAGAGACAGACAGAGACTGACACTGAGACAGGCAGAGACAGACAGAGACTGACACTGAGACAGGCAGAGACAGACAGAGACTGACACTGAGACAGGCAGAGACAGACAGAGACTGACACTGAGACAGGCAGAGACAGACAGAGACTGACACTGAGACAGGCAGAGACAGACAGAGACTGACACTGAGACAGGCAGAGACAGACAGAGACTGACACTGAGACAGGCAGAGACAGACAGAGACTGACACTGAGACAGGCAGAGACAGACAGAGACTGACACTGAGACAGGCAGAGACAGGCAGTGAGACAGACAGTGAGACAGACAGAGACAGACTCTGAGACAGACAGAGACAGACTCTGAGACAGGCAGAGACAGACTCTGAGACAGACAGTGAGACAGGCAGAGACAGACTCTGAGACAGGCAGAGACAGACTCTGAGACAGGCAGAGACAGACAGAGACAGACACAGAGACAGACAGAGACAGACTCTGAGACAGACAGAGACAGACACTGAGACAGACAGAGACAGACAAAGACAGACACTGAGACAGACACTGAGACAAACAGAGACAGACACTGAGACAGACAGAGACAGACACTGAGACAGACAGAGATAGACTCTGAGACAGGCAGAGACAGACTCTGAGACAGGCAGAGACAGACAGAGACAGGCAGAGACAGACAGTGAGACAGGCAGAGACAGAGACAGACACTGAGACAGACAGAGACAGACTCTGAGACAGACACAGAGACAGACAGAGACAGACACTGAGACAGACTGAGACAGACAGAGACAGACTCTGAGACAGACTGAGACAGACAGAGACAGACAGAGACAGACTCTGTCCAGGCTGCTGATGTCGACCATGAGCTGTGGAGAATGTTGGTAAGTGGAGATCAAGTCAGGATACATATCAATTGTTGTCCAACGTCTGAAAACCAAATGAAAACAGTCACTGATGATTTGAACTTTTTCACAGCTGATGACTGTCGTTTACCTGCTTTTACCTGCTAACTAGAAAAAACAACAACACAGCACAGTGCTGTCAACATAAGGTCATCATTATTATTTACTGTGACTGTCCGTCCGCCTTCTGCTCGCCGCTCGTCAATCTGTGAATAATTCAACTGTTGATTTGTTCTGATCCAAATGATTGTTTTGGTACCTTTATTTTGAAAAGCACAGGACAAATAAAGCTTGTTATAAACTTCAAGGTATCACTGTCATCATCATTATCCAAAGAGTGAATATAAACATTAAACATCTTTATGTATCAAACATAATTATTTCTCTGAATTGAAGTGATTGATCTGCTGAAACACACACAGGATGTTTGTCTCCATCCAGAAACATCCAATCACACAAAACACAAGATTCAACTTGGCACAATTCAGTTCAAAGTCTGTCACATGACGTCAGCATGACCTCTGACCTGTGAGTCATGTGACTGCCTCTGACTTGTTTCCTTCAGATGAAAATAAAAAACTAACTCTTCATATGACTGAGTCTGTCAACCAGGTACATCTCCATGGTAACAGATCAGGATCACCTCAGAGGATCACCATGACACCTGCTACCAGCCAGACTGCTGGCCAATCAGATCACAGGAAACATAGTGACATCACTCCTACAGGGTCCTGACAGGGACAAAAGAGTTGTGACGAAAGTGACAGATACTAAAGATCAACAGATGTTTGACTTTCAGGTTACGACATTTTAAATCTGATTAAACTTGACAATGATCAATCATAAACCATGACTATCAATTACTATCAATAATTAACCATAAAGCACTCATAGATGTGATCAGCATTCCTGCATCACATTTTCTGAACAGACAAAAATTAAAAATGGTTGATAATAAAATCAATAATTCACAAAGTGATTGTTGAGTAAAACCTGAACTGGTTCAGTTAATAACCAGCTGCAGAATCACTGAACCCAAACAGACTCTGGATCAGTCTGAGGAGAGTCCAGCTCAGAGGCTTCGACACAGTTTCAAACCAGTTTCAGTCACATGATTAGCCTGCCCTGTGTGTGTGTGTGTGTCTCCATGGTAACCAGGTTAAACTCAGGGGAGAGACTCCTCTTCCTCTGTGGTTCACTCCTCCCCCTCCTCCCCCTCTCTCTCCCCCAGCAGGACACGCAGCTCTGCCAGCCTCTGTTGCATCCTGGGAATCCCTGACAGCTGATTCTCCAGCCGATGTTTCTCCTCCTGACAGATGAGACAGGAAACACATCACCGCGTCAACACATTGGGTTTCAATAAAGTTTTACAGTCGCAGTGTTCATTTCAACCTGAACTAACGACAGACTACAGCCTGCAGGCAGCCGCCACCCACATGACCCACACAGAGACAGCTGATTGGCTGCTGGTTCTCTCTCACACACATGCACACACACATGCACGCACCACGTGCCGGAGGCATGTTGTTGCTGGTGCTGGTTACCATGGTGACCACAGCAGGTCAGCTAACGAGGGTCACGTTTATTTTAACATCTTCACCACAAACTGAACTGAGCTCAGAGCGGGGGAGCCGGGGGGGGGGGGGG
>JBBMOC010001525.1:0-11322 GCA_037975185.1 Centropyge bicolor | reverse complement strand
TGTGTGTGTGTGTGTGTGTGTGTGTGTGTGTGTGTGTGTGTGTGTGTACCTTGAGACTTGGTGACCAGCAAACAGCAGCAGGGCCGTAAGCACATACAGGTAGAGTTTAACCAGGTGCTGACGAGGCAGAGTCAGGAGCACCAAGCTCAGGATGTAACCTGCGAGGCAGTCACACATGCAGACACAATCAATCAAGAGATGACACAATTAACAACAACAACAAAAAAAGACAATACTTGCATTGCTGTTTGCAGACCACACCGTGTTGTTTTCAGTCTTAACAGAGATATACTTGGTGTGTATTTGTGTGTGTGTGTTTGTGTGTAAATGTGTGTGACAGATGTTTCTTATGTAAGGGAGCAGGGAGCTATTTTTGACAGTCAATCAAATAGTCACTGCTGCTAACGGTGCAACACCTAAAACAGAGTCTAAAAAAAACTCCTCAGTGCACAGCAAGCTGCTTTGGTTTTACTGCCTCTCTCCACTTTTATTCCGTCTGTCCACCCACAGCGCTCATCAGCACATACCAAGCCTATTGGCTCATTAACCAGCTGCAGCCAAGTCTGACAGCACACACTCACAAACACAGACATATTAAAACACACAAAGAGAACTCAACACTGTGCTTGTCTGTGACTTGAGCAAGCTGTTTTCTTTTAGCTAGTTCAGTCCACAGTCACTGTTAGGGTAAGGGGCGTCCGACTTTGCTGTGTTAACTTTACCCTCACATCTCTGCTACTGTCACTGGAAACACACCTGACTGACTCCCTGTGCAGCAGAGGCCTTCTGTAAATGAGTAACACCTCTTCACACTTAAACAGTGTCATTATTTGGATCACATGATTAACAGTAGCTGAGAAAGACTAAAAACACTGTTGTAAACATATTCCCTAATTGACATTTAAGTAGATAAGACTTATCACAAAACTGGCAACCATCCAGTTAAAGTTCAATCTCAGGACACAACAAGGAAGAGTGTTTTTAAAACTACACTTCATCATACTGGGAGAACGCTGTCGAGTTTATCACTTCACTATCTTCACCACTGAAGTTGTGTTTCTTGCCATCTTGTGGACTGTCAGCAGAATATGTCAATCATTTTGTGAAATTCTGTGCATGAATGCAATTCGACACAAAGGATTGTGGCGGTGAACCAAAAGTATTGATTGCCACTATTAAAAGTAGGAGTGAACAATTACTCAATTAATTATTTAGATAAACACAAGTGCATGTGGTACTGGTCAACTCAACATTGGGGGAAGGGTTGCATAACAGTTCAGTTGATGAAGGACGCCGCATTCAGAAAGATTTATTTTTGTTATTTCTCTGTTTACTTGCTCCAACTAAATCTCTTACTTCTGTTTGATAGAGCTACCTACACACTTGACACAGGTCTCACATTAACTCTGACTGGCACAGCTGACTCACACTGGCAGAATGCTACTGCTGGGGCAAACACCTCACAGCTGGAGGACAGAAAATGGTGTCAGACAGCATTCATCTAAGCTATTTTAATACCAGGTAAAATAGATAGTTTTGGTCAACATCTAATTGTCTTCATGCCGAACAATCCCTCCTGCCTGTCCTGAAACCAGTACAACACACAGCCACATGGCTTCCTGCCTGCCACCCTGTGTGAGCAGCTTCAAACTGACAGAGTTGGGTACAGCAGAGAGCTGACGTTGCTGAATGGAAAACAGAGGCAAGAGAAAATCATGCAAATCCAAGCAAGAGAGGTAAAACTGTCACTGTTGTAACCTGCTGATAAAGTCAGTGAAACAGAAGCCACTTTAGTCGATAACCCAGTCAAATAGTCCAAACAAAACATCTACTGCAATTCATGATAACTTAACTGACTTTCCAACTGATACAGGTCTTTAAACATGTTACATTACGAAATGTGTGAAACGCTATGTAGTGCAGACAGCAGAAGGCATTGTATATTTGCATAATGTGTCTGCTTTACACTAGTTCTCTAAGTCTTAATACAGGAGGAATGCATTCATACTTGAACATGCTGTGTGTGTGTATGTGTGAGAGAGAGAGAGACCAATACTGACCTACGTAGTGCAGGTAGAGCGCCAGGTATTTGTACTGAAACAGGGGGTTGTTGGAGAGGCTGGAGCGCTGGATCTTCTGGAAGAAGGAGCTGACATCCCAGCGGTACAGGACATCCAGCAGCATGATGCTGGGAACACGCAGACCTACATTGAGCACCGCCTCTACACGGTCCTTCACTGCCATGGCCTCAGCTTAACCTCTGATCGGCAGGCAGAACTGACCACTAAGACGGGGCGTTAACAGTGGGTGCACTGCAGGGAAAGAGACAAGCATAATAAAAAAGTCAGCAATTTAATAAGAGGCAGGGGAGACACTAAGCAGTTACAGATGATGAGGGCAAGAAATCAGTAAAAACAAAAAAAAAGTTGAAGGCTGACCAGAAGCAATGGGGTGGAGTAAAGTGAGGTAGAAAGATTAAAATAATAATTTCACAAGAAGCAACATCACATCAGCAAATGGGCTTTTTTCATCCACAGGCCAGAGTGAGAAGTTCATGCAAAACACATCAACTGCTAACTATTCTATGATCCATTTTTTTCCCCACACAGTAAAATTGTATTGTGGCTGGCAGTATAGATTAACTACCCAGCAACAGTCAACATTTTCTGGCATTTGGCAGGTGGGTGGTGTTAAATTCCCACCCTTACAACAATCATTATGCATAACATTTAATGGGCCTATTTATGTGTATATCTACTTGCAGAATCACTGAAAAATAACACAAGAACTTACAAAAAAGACACCTATTTGGCAGACAGTCTGAGCATTCAGTGAAGTCATACATACATGTAGTAAGCATAATATGAAAGGAACTAAAACTAATAGGAACATTTATAGGATCAAAACAAAACTCAAAAACACTTGTTGAAACTCTGTGAGAAACAGCTTTATAAAGAGTGACGACTGAAACCAATCCACGGTCAGACATAGGGGTTTTCAAACACTGTTCATTTTGGAATTACACATAAGGTTGGGCAGTCAACAAAACTAGATACTACTGCCAGACACAACTCATTGTTTGCTGGATGTTTTCCTCCTGTCACTTGAGTGTCATGTTCCTCTCTGCTGTTCATTCAGGAATGCAGGAAAAACAATCATGGGAAAACAGCTAGTCTGAAAAGGGATGTAAATGCAGAGATACCACAGGAATACTGCAGGGTTGTTCCAGTTCCAAAAGTGCCTACAAGAAGAACTGCTCCACCCCAAACTATGATTTACATAGTAAATCTATCAGTCAATAATCAGTCTAGACTAGAGCACATGCAAAGGTATCCAGGTCTTTCTGTTTGTTTCCACACAATAACCAACTGCACAAAACTTGAACATGAACACTGGACAAGCAACTGTGAAAATATACTGTGGTAACACTTTCAGGTGTTTTAATGCAGGTGCAACTCGACGTCAGGCCAGACAAATTAGGCAGACTTGCAAAATCTGCTTATTCACATAGTATATGCTTGCTCAGTTTTTCACACACTGTTCTGTTTATATTTACAGCATACATTTAGTAGTGCATTTATTTACTTTTTTACAACACTTTCTAGTGGTAGGTGATGACTGCTTTTTCTATCACAGTATGTGAGATTTTTTTAATCCCAATATTGATATACACGTATATTTTCATCAATGTAATTGAGAACATGTTACAGTAATGCTGTTACTTTTGGGAGTAATAACTAATACTCTAATGCATTATTTTTTCAGTAATGTTACTTTTTAAAATGAGGCAACCACGAACCAATTACTTTTTTCAGCAACCAACTCAACACTGTTCATTATATTGATGCAAAAATCTTGTAAATCCAATATTGTCATAAAACTGTCCTGCTGGTTGATTTGCAAAGATTGCCCTGACGTAATGGCCTAAAACAATCAGAGGTATTAAAGGGGCACATACCTCAGTATATAAATGGTATGGCAAACTCTCGGATGGCTAACATTCCTGTCACCTCACAGTATGCAATGTCACAATATGGTTATCAGTGGACGGGGACACTGCTGAGGTTCTTACTACACTTGCTAATTGGATTTTATAATTATGTTTCCATTAACTTCTGGTACAGTGTTATATATCTTTTTATTTCATAATTACATTCATTTGCATGCCTTACTGCAATTTGCACACTTGTATGTCCGTGCTTAAAAGGGCACATTATTTTTACTTTTAAGTTTGTACTTTTGTTTCACATTTGTTTTTGCACTATTCTTTGTACTGTGTGGTGTATAGCGCTGCTGTGTCATGCACATTTCCTGCAGAGGATAAAAAAAGTATCTATCTCACAAAACTGCACTCACATTATATTATAGTTGCAGCTGCAACACAAAATTCTCCATCAATGAAATCAAAGGACCACTAAACTAAAACAATGTCACCTCATATATCTTAATAACTAATTAATAAAATGGACTGATTCAAACATAATGTAAGCAAACAGCTAATATAATCATTGGGTTCCAATCTAACTTAATCCTTAAAGTGAGAAAACCTCTCACGATGATCGACTTACTCAAAGGCAATCTGAGTCTATTGTTGTTGTCAGGTTAGGTTATCCTATAGCTTCTCTGTTAAAATCAACCATGACAAAACTGCTTTGTCCTATTTTTTTAAGACTTTAGGAGCTCCAATAAATCAATCATTGTTAACCAGGCTCTGGATTAGGAGCACTGGAGCTGGTCCTTAAGTAACAGCACCACAGAAGGAAATCTGAGGGCCCTTTTTAAATGTTCATTTTCCATAAAGGCAAACTGAGTCTCGGCTGACGACTCCAAACAAAAGAGCCACTACAGTCTTCTCAGAAATGTGTTTACAAACCTGCCATGCAGATACTGTAACCAGTCATTTCTCACATGAAAATATCCTGTTTATAGAAAGTATGTTATGGAAACTCTCTGGATGCTATGGTCTAAATAAAAAACAGAGTGAAACTATTCTTAGATGCTCAACACAGCAGAATAAAGTTTGATCACTCCACCCCAACCTTCTGATGTGGCACTTAAAAGACAAGTTTCCAATCTCTTTATAAGGCCCGGGACTACTTCAAAGTTGCCAATAACACAAATGCCATCCATTAATATGCCATCAGCTCGGGACAGGGACCCTGATAGCTTACATAACTGTGAATTCACGGTGACTATCACTGGCCAGAGAGGGATCAGCTCGCAGAATACGAGCTTACATAACTCGGCCATCTAACACAGTATTTTTATCTGTCGTAATCCATTAACAGCTTCAGGGCATGGTGTGGCTGGATTTAGTCTAAATGGGTGTATTTATACTCGCTGAACTGACACACGGTGACTACAGACGTTATGGATGAGTGAGTGCTGCATCGATTGTGGTCCACCATGAACTCTAGTAACCCCTCCGTCTCGGCGGAAGAAAAAAACCTGCTAGCTGCGCTGCAAAAGACTGCAACTCTTTGCTAACTAGGCTGGTTAAATGTTGCGGGAGGGGACCCACAAATTGCAGCTATATATCCTCCGGGTGTGCTCAGTTAAGTTGGTAATATAACGTTAGTTGAGACAGAGTACGTGCTGTGTGGAGATGATGAGCTGCAGCAGGCACAGTGCCAACAATTCAAGCTAACGTAGTCAGCTAGCATCGTAGCCAGCTAGCATCGCGGTCTGTTAGCTAACTGTCAACAAGCAAACTCGCCTCAACATAACAGGGAATAAAAACATCCCAGAGGTGCTAACTTGCTTTTAGCTTTAAACCTCGGCTTCCATACAACAGCACACATCGTTAGCTTAAACCACTTCATGATTAGCACAAACTGTTTCACCCCCATATAGCCACTAAGTCCAACTGTAGCCTAGCTAGCAGGCAGGCTGGTACACATCCCGAGCTAAAGCTATGGCACCAAGCCAAGACGAACAAGAAAGGAAAGAGAGAACTTACACTTGAAGGACGATGTTCGCAGTATGTACAACGGTTTCGGGGTGATTTTCGGGTCGGGTATCGACCATTTTAACTCGGCACCGCCCGAGTTAACGGTCCTCTCGATGGAAGCGCCTCACATTCAAAGGATGCGGCCGATCCGCTCATCTCAGCTCGCAGCCATTACCCCAAAGTACCGAGGAGGATGTACTGGGCATGCGCAATATGGTCTGTCCCATTAAATCTTATGGCCCCCATGCTTGTTATACCAATACTGGACAGTGAATATAGTTTGTTAGTCTAATATACATTTGCCTTAATGAGAAATTATTGTCGTAACTAGACCATGATATTTAGCTAGTCTTTCCTTCTGTGCTTTGTGAATGGATCAGGTTTAGAGTTAGGATGGCAGAGAGGTCATTCACTAAAGCTATAATGTTGCAAATGTGGTTTTTAGTTACTGTATGTAATGTAAGTGTAAATATTAGGGTTCATTATAGTGTATATTATAGCCTAATATGGACGCCAGAATGAATGGATGGCAGTAACAACTAATCAGAATCAGAATCAGAATCAGAATGGCCTTTATTGTCATTATACAGGATGTACAACGAGATTGGAGAGCTTCTCCTTTCAGTGCAATAGTCAAGTTAAAAAGTATACGAAAATAGTATAAGTAAAAAAGTCAGTTTAAGAAGTTGCAGGGAGGCTTTAACTATACAAGATATATACAAGATGAGATGCAGACTTGTGCACAGCACAAGAGGTAGATGGTAAAAAAATAGTCCAGATTTCTATGTTGTTCACATAATATTGTACAGCAGCAGATATGTATTGCACAGAAACTAAAGAACTAAAGGGAATATAAATAAATAGGCATTTAAGGGACTAGAGATTAACATTGCCAAAGTGTTTTTATAGCAGATGGGATGTTCTGCTGTCACATTAAAGCGTTGTAATAAGAAATGCTAGGGAATTTAACTACAATAAAATATGACATTGGTGGTATCACAGACATCTATAAAACAATTTAAAACTTACCAAACATTAGTAAGACTCTGCACAGTCTGTCAATCAAGTGTAGTTTGATTATGATTTGTAATTCAGTAGTGTTTGTCTGTTGGACGACAATCCAGTACAAGAGTCCACATAACGTCATTTTGGCATCTCTAAACTGGATACATGTCCATTTCAGAGGTGATTTTTAAAAAATATTTAAAATGATGATGATTTCTTTGAAGGCATGTTTAAAGCAGACCACTGACCTACCCCTTATGAGTCTGATGGACTCTCAGATCCTCCAGCAGAGGTCTGTCGATTGTCAGGTTGAAACTTGTTCTGAAATACTATATAAACAATTTTTATTATTATTATTAAATGGATTTTCTGGCTAAATTATAGGTCACAGACTCCTTTTGTGTAAAAACGAAAAAGGGCAAAATTTTTGTCTCAGGTCGTTTTTGATCAAGCAGAGAAAATGCATGAATTAGCCACACTTCATGTTTATTTAATAGGTCGAAAGCTTTCTTTTCCTTCATTTATCTTTTCTTTTTTACGTCTGCATTATTTTTCTTTTTCTTTTCTTTTCTCTTCTTTACTCGATGCCATTGAAAGATAAACGTTTTTTCGTGTTAATCCACTGAAATACGGTCACTATGGTAACGAAGCTTTTATCCTACGTCACTACCGGTAGGCTCGGGACGTCAGGAAGAAGAGCAGAGTTTGCGCCTCTCGATGAATGAAAGCGAACGGCAAACTTCATTCATTCATTCAACTTCTCGACGAAATTTGACAGTGTTTGCCCAACATTAGGCGTTAGCTCGCTCTGCCAGGTAAGGATACTCAAACCGTGCGGCCCACTCAGCTAATGTTTGCTAGTTGGCTGGTTACCTCGCGTGTTTACATTGTTGCTAGCCAATGTTAGCCATCTCATGCTAAAAATATCAACATCAGGGACTGTCAGTGTCTGATCTGATTAGATGGCATTTCGCCGTCGTGTCATGTATTAGCCAGTCAAAACAACACATGCTTAACAATAGGGGTGACACGTTCTGCTCCCTGTGTTTCATTATTAGCTACTTGCTCTATTTTGCTCAAGCTACAGTCAGTTACAGTGTGGCACCCTGACTCATCTCCTGTTACTTTGCCTGTTCTCCTCTCTTTGCAAAGGTGTGCATGTTTGTCACTGTAGCTGGAAATATTTGTCTGAAAGTGTGTGCACTCGTGTGTGCATACCCAACTCCAGCTGCAGGCGAGTGTGTGTGTGTATGTGTGTGAAGAGCCCGTGTGTGCAATGTCAGTATCAGTGATCATAAAGTGGGGAGGTCAGGAGTACTCCATCAGTTCTCTGTCTGAGGAGGACACAGTGATGGACCTGAAACAGTCCATTAAGACCTTGACTGGGGTGCTGCCAGAGAGACAGAAACTACTGGGACTCAAGGTCAAAGGTGAGAGGGCATCAGTGATCACAAATGGAACAAGTGTAATCAATGCCATATGATATCCAAACCAGATATCATGGCTTCATGGCTTCATGCCTCTGTATGAAATGTCTCTCAAATGAATTCAGTCCTACATTTCCACAGGCTTTGGCTATGTTAATCCACATTCATAATTAGATGACGTTTTTTGTACAAACATGCACATTTTTTCCACCCATTACCTGCTCGACTGTCAATTTTCTCCACCTGTCTGTAGCCTATGAATTACTTATGTTTCATGTAATTTTTATTGTGGAGTTTTTAGCTAAATGATTCTCCCTCTTCTCCATCCGTCCGCTCTCTCTTCCATTCCTTTCTCCAGGTAAACCTGCAGAGGATGAGGTCAAGCTGGGCTCTTTGAAGCTGAAGCCTAACACGAAGATCATGATGATGGGTACCAGAGAGGAGAGCCTGGTAGGTGACGGCGCGATGGAGAAATGAACTGACTCCAAAAATGTCTGGTTGGGACCACGACCAAAGGACCGGTTACTCAGTTAACAGAGTCATTGGCTAATTTCCAGTTTTACAAACATGATAGCTATTGAAAGAGTGATATGTGACTTTGACTTTGTGACTAGCTTTGATTTATTGTTCAATACACAGTTTGTTAGATGGTGATCTTGCTAGCTGTTCACGACATTGTTGCATTTTTGTGGGCTCACATGTTGCCTAACTAGCCTTATTCACCGTGTTGTGTTGAAGGCTTCCCTTGGCTGACTGACATACTTTAAACTGTGCATGTGTTTTGTTTTGTGAAGGAAGAGGTTTTAGCTCCCCCTCCAGAGAATGATGATGTGGTCAATGATTTTGACATCGAGGAGGAGGTCATTGAAGTGGAAAACAGGTTAGATATTATCACGTGTCTGTGACTGTATAGAAGCAAGATGAAATTTGTGAGAGGGCGAGAGGAACAAGTGTGGTCTCTGTCTGTAGAGAGGAGAACCTGGCTAAAATAGCCCGCAGAGTGAAGGACTACAAGGTGGAGGAGCTGAACCCTCCCAGAGAAGGAAAGAGGCTTCTGGTACTGGATGTGGACTATACACTGTTTGGTAAGTTAACAAGTTGATGCCATCATTTGTCTCTTTAAGAACATGATTGGGAAACCATTGACAGTGTGACTCATTAAATCATAGAATAGAAAGCACTGTATATCTACTCTCATTGTACGTTACTTTAGTCTCCACTTTTTCTTCATGTGTGCTCATGCACATGCTGCCTGAGAGACGTGAGAGAATCACAAGGTTCAGAAATGTTTCTCTGCTGACTCCTGCTGTACTGGTTGCCAGAACAGGACGTTTTGCAAATTATAAATCCACTGCTGTTTGTCGGTCTATCACCTGTTAATTTAATCCAGGACACTATGCACTGATGTCTGCATCCTATGTGTTTAGATCACAAGTCATGTGCAGAAACGGGTCAAGAGCTGATGAGACCATACCTTCACGAGTTTCTGACATCTGCCTACGAGGACTATGACATTGTCATCTGGTGTATGTTTCCTCTTTTATCTTCTCTTCCTCTCAAGAGCTAAATTGGACAAGATCACATGCAATTAGATGAATATGAAAATACATGAGTAGGAAAATGTAGCTGCTAAAATATTTATAGATGCAGATCTTTGAAAATACAACATTTACTGTACACTGTTTTTTTTATTGGACAACTTATAGTGAAAATTGTGTCTTGACTATTAGGCCACAGGAAGCTCTCAGTACAACAGTTTGGTTTTCACATCTACTAAGTGTATATCTTATGGCCATTTGTTGTACACCTTACACATGTGTTTTCTGTCCTTAGCTGCTACAAGTATGAAGTGGATTGATGCCAAAATGAAAGTAAGATTTCCACTTGCTGAGTTTTAATTTGTGTTGTCCTTAAAAATGTGATTATCACCTGCTGTCCCTGGATTGTTCTGTTACTATACTCTACTGCTTTATTGCCAAAAGGTGGCAGTGTTATTCAGTTTAACCTACAGTACTTTGGTTTAGAAGGGAAGAGAAGATCCCACTGCTGAGTGTCTGTGTGTTTGTGTGTGTGTCTGTAGGAGCTTGGAGTGACAGACAACCCTAACTACAAGATTACATTCATGTTGGACAGTGCAGCAATGATCACAGTGCACACCCCGAAGAGAGGGGTTGTGGAGGTGGGTACACATACAGCTGCTCATAGATGAACATATTGGCCTATTTCACTGCTGCAGTTACACATGTTCTTAATGTAAACAAATCTTTCACAGCAGAAAAAAACATTTAAATTCAGTTGTTGTCTAGTGTGGCGAGGATTGTTTCTTTTGTTTACCCTTGGATTATGGATTGTGTCTTGTGCCAGCTTTGCAGTAGCTTTAAACAAAATCATGGGCTGTGTAGTCAGGATAAAACTATTATTCACTCAGCTTGTAACAACAGCATAGGGATGTATACAGCTCCATGCCTGGCAAGCTTGGCATCCACTTCTCTCCACGGGAAGGACTGTTGTGTCCTTGCCTTCCCTGTTTGCTTATATTCTGGAGAGGCCTCCACAGCTGAAGGTGGAGTGACACTGGGGGGGCTCGTGGTGAGGGATGGGTTTGAGTCAGGGCCACACACAGAAAAAACACGTCTCTTCGCGGAGTTTTTACATGAGGTTTGTTGCTTTTTGAGTTTGTCTGATGACATGCACGTGTCCAGGTGAAGCCCCTAGGTGTGATATGGGGGAAGTACGGAGAATTTTACAACAGGAAGAACACCATAATGTTTGATGACATCGGACGAAACTTCCTCATGAACCCGCAGAACGGACTAAAGGTGAGCGGCCAGCCTCTCGTCTTCCTCTTTATCGTCAGCATTATGCACATGTTTTGCTGAATTTGGTGTGTGTGTGTGTGTGTGTGTGTGTGTGTGTGTGTGTGTGTGTGTGTGTGTGTGT
>JBBMOC010001524.1:0-11327 GCA_037975185.1 Centropyge bicolor | reverse complement strand
CACACACACACACACACACACACACACACACACACACACACACACACTGTACATGTATGTCAGGAGAAACCAGAGGCGGCCCATCCTTTCGTGCTGCCTCTCATCCCTCAAACATTCACATCAATACTTGGAATCTAAGAAGTTAATATTACCATTAAAAACTAAAAAAAAAATACTTTGAAACTTCTGTGTCATATTGATCTGTACAAATGCTCCACTCAAATCTCAAAAGTTCTATATAGAGGGCCCAAAATGTATGGTTTGCTTTATTCCCAAAATTTGTTATTTGTCATCTTGTGTATTCGAACATTTTGAATTTGGTGTCAATTAAACAAAATCAGGGAGTGTGAGTCTTTATATGTTTTAATAATAACAAAAACCCGAACAGGTGCACTCACTTATTACTGATGAGACTCTTTCCCAAATCGTACGTTCAAGTTCACGTATGTGCATCTGACAAACCTGTTCATGCAAGAAGCTGCAGGAGGAAGCAAAAACTGCTTCCTTTACTTTTTATCATGAACACTGGTGATTTCATTTTTTGTGTTGCATATTTTTTTGGCCAAACGTTTCTGTGCAGTAGATCTGACACAGAAAAGATGACAGATAGACATTCACAAAAGTTGACAAACTTTATTTTGGATTAGAAATAAGTTCAAGAGTTACATTTGCTTCGAGCAGCAGCTAAACGAATCAAAGTTTTCTTTCTCAGATTGACTAAGACCCTGTAACATTCATAACAAAGGGCAGCAAGCTGAAAGCTGTTTGCTGCACATTAAGCTTCGTTTACAGACACAGGTGCAGCACATCATGGTGGAGCAGGTAATCAGAGACACAGAGAGAGAGAAGAGTCTGAATGAGATGATACAAAACATGAAACAGGAAATGCAGAATGTGATAAACTGAAAAGATTCTGAAAAGACTTCACACTAATGTAAACAAGCTCTTAAATGTAAATGATAACTCTTAAATGATAACTGTGTCTTCACTGTATCTGAGGAACAGGCTGATTATTGCAGAGCCCCTCTGCTTCGCTGCGCTGCTTATAAACAGAGTCATGGTCTGTCCTTCAGAGCGAAGGGTCTGGATGTGCCCGGCATGAAGCTGGACAACATCAAGATGCTGGAGACACCGGAGGACGCCCGTCAAATCCACGCAGCCTGTCTGGGCTGCAACGTCGTCCTCGTGGGCACCTCCTTCGTCGGTACAGTGTTTTTACATTGTGCAAGATATATACAGAGTTTATACGTTTGTCTGGACTGATGACTCATCAATATGTATATTTTCCAGGCATGGAGATTGCATCTTATTTGATCGACAAAGCCTCGAGCATCACAGTGATCGGCAGCAGTGAGCTGCCCTACCAGAACACACTGGGCCCTGAAATTGGCAAAGTCACCATGATGGTAGGAGAGAGAGAGACAGAGAGAGAGAGAGAGACAAAGACAGAGAGAGAGAGAGAGAGACAGAGAGAGACAGAGAGAGAGAGAGACAGAGAGACAGGGAGAGAGAGACAGAGAGAGACAGGGAGAGAGAGACAGAGAGAGACAGGGAGAGAGAGACAGAGAGAGACAGGGAGAGAGAGACAGAGAGAGAGAGACAGGGAGAGAGAGACAGAGAGAGACAGGGAGAGAGAGACAGGGAGAGAGAGACAGGGAGAGACAGGGAGAGAGAGACAGAGAGAGACAGAGAGAGATGGAGAGACAGGGAGAGAGAGACAGGGAGAGAGAGACAGGGAGAGAGAGACAAGGAGAGAGAGACAGAGAGAGAGAGACAGAGAGAGAGACAGAGACAGTCATGTGTTGTGTCCCCACATTATTAATCTTCAGCTCAGATACTTGTGGTTTAAACTCTGCTGCTCTGCAGATGCTGTCAGAGAAAAATGTGAGATTCTACATGAACGATAACGTGACCGAGGTCAGAGGAGCGGAGGGAAAGGTACAGTGGAAACTGTTTTATCAAGTTCAGACTTGAACATCTGTGAACAATGAGCGCTTCTCAGTTCTTCTTGTCTCGTTGTCCTTTTCTCCTCCAGGTGAAGGAGGTTGTGCTTAAAAGTGGGAAAATTGTTCCAGCAGATGTTTTGATTGTTGGTATTGGTAAGAGCAACACAGTCATTGATACACGTCTTCTTATCTTTAGTTTTTCTGTTCATTCCCTCTTTAACATCTTTACATTACCGACCAGACATTTCCTGTAACAGTCACTTCTTATGAAACTGTGAAACATCTTATAACGATCTCTGAGGAATCTTCACAGCTTCAACAGTGAACTGAAGATAAAGCTGAACTCTGTCGTCCTCTCTCTCTCCACCAGGCATCAAACCCAACTCAGAGTTCCTGCAGGGCAGCAAAATACAGAGGGACTCAAAAAACTTTGTAACAGTCGACAAGGTCAGTGAATACCCTGCACCACTGCCACCAGTCACCTGATTATCCAGATCCATACCTGAGTCCCACAGACCTCACAGCTGTATATGTGAAAATAATGATGACATGGTTAACAAATACCACAATTTCAACATCATTAACCCTGATATTTAGAACAATACTGAAGTAGTAACATGACTCTTTGCCACAAACTGGCAAAGCAACACAACTAATGTAAACCAAGCTGATAAAAGCACTTGTGTTTTTTAAATGGGCAACAGGAGCCCAAATGTAATATCTGGGTTAATAAACATGTCCTTCCTCACATTAATGACTGCACCCATCATCCTCTGTCTGTGTCTCCTCCTGCAGTACATGCGCACCAACGTCCCAGATGTGTTCTGTGGGGGCGACCTGGCCACCTTCCCTCTGGCCATGGCCAAAAACCGACCGGTCAACATTGGACACTGGCAGATGGCTCAAGCACATGGTAACGAAGCGATAATGGAAATGCAGTCACACGGTCCTGGGCGGGTGGAGACAGACGTTGATGTGGCTCAGTGCTCATTGTCAGACTCCAGATAGATGAACTCATTTCACATGAAGTCTGGGTGAATTAAAACTTTGCTCAAGCTGAACTTGGCTGATTTGGCTGGTCGAAGTCCAACATGTTATTGTTGTCTCTTATTGCTCACCACACAACACTGTCAGCAAAATCCCAAAGTCACGAGCTGTGTCTTCTGCTTTTTGTCAACTGTGTGTTTGTTGTTTGTTGTTGTTCAGGGAGGATCGTGGCTCTGAACATGCTCAATAAACAAACTGAACTCAGCTCAGTTCCTTTCTACTGGACCGTCCTACTGGGTAAAACCATCCGATATGCAGGTGGGTGAACACACACACACACACACACACACACACAAACACACACACACACACACACACACATACACACACACACACACACACACACACACACACACACACACACACACACANACACACACACACACACACACACACACACACACACACACACACACACACACACACACAGCTGAATGGAACCACACTGAAAAGAGTTCAAAAATTGTGAATTTCCCCACTGTGGGACGAATAAAGGCTTATCTTATCTTATCTTATCTTATCTTATCTTATCTTATCTTATCTTATCTTAACTTGTCTCATCTTATCCTGTGATCGACACAAACTGCACCTGATATTGTTTGTTGCTTTTATACATAAAATCATGGTCAATATAATAAAATATAATTTGGCTTTTTTTGACAAGAATTAGCAAAAATCAACTCTTTAATATCAAAGTGAAAACAGATTTTTACAAACTAATGTCAGTTCATTCGAACACATTGTGTAATGAAATAAGTGTTAGAATAAGTGACTGACCTCATTCAACAGAGGTGCAGCTGGTTGATGCAGCAGAGTCTCAATCAGTGAAATGGAGATCACCTGAGTGCAGCTCATGTGAGTCAAGTGATTGTCGTATAAAAACACCTGTGTGTGGAGCTGCAGTCTGTAAAGACAAAAGAAAACTCCAGGTAGCTCAGAGATAAGACCTTTGAAAAGTTTAAGTGAGGAGTTGGCTACAAAAAGATTTCCAACTCACTGAACATCCCACAGAGTTCAGTTAAATCAAAAAAACTCTGTTGAATTAGGTCAATCACTTTAAAGGTGGTGTAATTCTCTTACACTATATTTTAATTAATTGACATTAGTTTGAAAAAAATCTGTTTTCACTTTGACATTAAAGAGGTTTTTTTTTTTTCCAAATTCTTGTCCAAGCCAAATTATATTGACCATGATTTCATGTATAAAAGCAAGAAAAGGGTGAAACATCCAGGGTTGGGTGAAAACTTTTTATAGGCATTGTTCACACACTGAATCCCGCCATGACAGATTTCTGATTTTCCCACTTGTCACCATTAAATTTTACTCGTGTTTCTCTTCTTGTTGTGTGCAGGCTATGGGGAGGGATACACTGACATTGTAATGAAAGGAAAGTTTGAGGACAGGAAGTTTCTGGCGTTGTACATCAAGTACGTTGAACCAATCCCCCCCCCCCCAAAGAAAGAGTTTCTATTGAAAGACATCTGCAATTGGAACAAATAAGCCATTTGAGAAATCTATGTTCACCTGTAGGGACGATGAGGTCATAGCAGCAGCGAGCCTGAACTACGACCCAGCAGTTTCTGCCGTGGCTGAGAGGCTCTTAACAGGAAAAGTCATCACAAAGAAAGAGGCTGAGTATGTGTCTGTTTTAACGTCACCTGTGGCTGATGGAAGACTGGTTCACAGAGAAGTGGGGTTTTATTTCCAGGGAACAAACAGAGGGGAACAAGCTCTCTTATAATGTTTATGAAGTTCAATAATGAACATTTTTATTTAAAATAAAGATGTGAAAACAATGATCAATTAACTTAGAGAGAATTAAAGAGCCAGATATTTCCCTCAGGAGTTGATGGAGCGTGACTGTTTGATTCATCAGGTGGCCACAAACATGACACCACATAAATTATATTGTTGCTCTGTAAATGGCTGTGATGCATAAATAGGCCACATTTATTAACAAGATAAAAAGATATTTGTGTTGTGTTCATGACTTGTTTCTGCTGCCCCCCAGTGGCCAAAACAACAACAACAGTTACTGCAGTTTTGAGTAACCTTGCTTTTTCAAAAATTGTCAGTTAATTATTTTATGATTGGATGTTTATATCTGTGACTGTTACATCTTTGAATATCATAGTAACCAACCACATCACGTGATCCACTGTACATCCAAGCATGTCCTCTCTTTTTCCTCTCCCGGACAGATCAGACGACCTGAGCTGGCTGCAGTTGTCCTGATCTACACTTTCCTCCACTCATCCTCCACCAACACTTCACCTGCACCATGTTGACACGCAGCCAGATCGTCTTTCATCGGCCTCTTCAGCACCACCACTCTCACCAAGGACAAAGAGTTTGGACTCGGGAGAGACAGACTTCACTGACTCCACAGAGAAGCAGAAATTTACAGTGTTGATGTATTGGATTTGAACTGTGCGTCAGTCATGTGGGGGGGGGGGGGGGACTCCACTATGAAAACAACAGATACCTCAGATGGATGCGGCTTTTGGGACTTTTTTTTTAGTCTGACTCTTTTTTATTATTTAGATTTTATTTTTTAATTTCATGGCTTCATGTCTCCCAAAGGTTTTTCAGTAACAGTCCAGAGACGTCACATTTACGATGCCTCGGTATGTTCTCTGCTCTTCATATTTTAAAGGCGGTGTACGCTGCTTTTTACTTGGATGGGGCTGCTGGAAAAACACAAGTGACCTTACTGGCCACTGTGGTCCGGTCAGTGAGTCGGAGGGGGATTAGATGAACAGAGGGGGGGTGTTCAGCTCTTTGAAGCAGAGGTGCTGAAACAGGCAACAGCAACACGGGAACAATAGGCCTTCGACAAACAGCCCACAAAGGCAGTGTGACAAAACCTGCACAAAAGAAATGCTGTTTTCCTCTCTTTCCCCCTCTGGCTCGCTGCTGGTTTATCACTGTCTTTACCTCTCTCTCTCTCCTCTCTTTCCACCTCCACATTTACTCCTCGCTTCAGTCTGTCAGCAGCACGCCTCAGCTCACTGTATCCAGGGGTGGCAGATGTTTCAAGGCCAGTACCAGTTCTGATAGTTTAGGATTGAAGGTGCCAGTGGCTTGTACTGTCTGCTCATGTTCTATGTAAATGAGTTGAAAACTTCTTTCTTCATAGGGGGAGAGAAAGATCAAATATTAGATCTTAAATGGAAAAAATACCCTTATTTTGGAGCCTAAAGAGCTAATTAAATACCTGGCCAATCAAGGTTCACCAACAAAAAATGTGTATCATCTACTGGTATATATCATCACACAAGTTGGTTAAATTGTTAAGGTCACAGTTCATTTTGAATTATAATCTTTTTATGCTCATTTTGCTGGCAGAAGGCATCACTGACTGCCCTGAAATAAACTGTCAAATAACATCTTAAAATGAAAATTAAATCCCACCAGTAACATCTTAAAGTCTGACTGTGAACCTGAACATATCATTGAAAATAAGTCATTTAGTATTATGAATTCTTGAGAAAAGAAAAACATCACTTCTGTTCTCTGAACATCAGTCCTCGTTTTCATAAGAGCTTTGTTATCAATGCAAAGTGGCCCCTGGTGCCCAGGGAGAAATAACAGGGATGTACTTGTCATTTAAACCTTTTGTCTTGTGTTTCACTTTGTACATGCATAAAAAAAATTCTCAGGCACAACAGCAAACGTCTCCTCTGCATTCATTGACTCCTCAGTGTCGGAGCGTCTCGTTCACCGGGGAAACACTGCCACCTGTCGTCCAGCAGTGGGAGTGTCGCTTCAGCCCGGACAGCAGCAGCACAGAGACAAATGTCATTCACAAGCCAGGACGGGCCGAGTGCAGCACTTTGTGAAACACATATGAAAGATATTACGACATGGGTTCAGGAACACTTCACATTGACCCCTCCTGTAGCTCACTAACCTGTGGACATGCAGATGTGAGGAGGGGGGGTTCAGTGGTTTTATCCTGATTGGGTTTCAGTCCTGAAACTTTGAGTCTCTTCTGTAAGTGTTACATAATTCAGAAGCTCAAAACAAACTGTGCAAATTCTTCGCAAAAGAATTAAGTTTCTAACAGGCAGCAGCAGGACGTCCTGTCCTCCTGGGTACTTATACATGACCTGACAGACAGAGCATTTCTATCAAGACATTAAAGTGGCTCCGTTTCTCTTCAGTCCAGCTTTGTGAGGATGTTCACTCTGTGCCTAAATCTGTGAACGAATAAAGCCTGTGATGTCGAGCAGCGTCAGGTTTTCATTTGCCTCTTTGCTCCTGTTGGTCAGTTTGTTTCTTTGCTCTCTGTAGGAAGTGTCTGTCTCAATGCATGCTGGGTAACAGAGCGTCTCTGAGATGTAACGCTGCCGCCTGTTGGCCCTGCTCAGCCCCGGCCCCCTCTCCTCAGCCGGGGGCTCCTCCAGCTCCCCCTCCCTCTGCACCGGGCTCCACCTCTGCTGGTGCAGTTAGTGGTCGTCAGCAGGGACGGTGAATCCTCGGGCTGTGTCTCGGTGCCAGCGAGCTGATCTCCGTCCTTCTCACTGGCAGCTCTGAGCGTGAGCAGCTGGCCTGGAGGCTGACCCGCAGTCTGCAGCAGGGACGCTGGCAGGGTCTCAGGAGGCGAAGACACAGCCCAAGGTTTCTCTGTCGGGAGGCAACATAAACATGTAGGCGCACGCACTTTGCCAAACAAAGCTGAGGGTTTAGATTACTAATGACTCCCTGTGGAGTCGCAGGGCTAATGGCTGGCTTCACGGTAATGAGCTGTAATAGGCCAGAGATGGGAAGTGACACTGGGGGCCGATTCTCTAATGACCTATTCAACCCTGGGGGGATCCTCCGCCATCACCACACGATCCTCACACTTGTGTTTACATTATGTACATTCACAGCGACCTTCGTTTGAGCTGCCAAAGCTCTGATACATCAGGTCAGCTCGGATGATTGTTTTTCCACTGCTTCGACTCTGCGGCATGACTAATTATGAATGAATGCTGTGAGGGAGATTTCAGCCTCTTCATTATGTGACAGTTCATTCGAGAATGCTCTGTGTTCGTTGGCAACGTTTACTCCGTCAGGAATTCTAGAGGATCTGCTTTTAATAAAAAATGTGGCAGGATAATTTCACATCCTTTACTGTGACAAAGTCTCAATTCTGAAATCTATTTTAAATATTACATTCTTGTGAGGGGAATTCATGAGGGCTTCATCCGTCCAGATTCCAGCCTGGTTTGTCCTGTCACGGCGGCAGCAGACTCATGACAAGTAATTCATTTTAATTCAACAGTATTTAGAGCTTTAAAGCAACATTAGTGTGCAACATAGTTTAATAAAGTCCCTTTGTGTTTGCTCTTTTATAGCTTAAACCAAATGATCAGACATATACAGTATAAATAGGACTATAAATACAAAAATAAACAAACAAATAATAAACATGAATAAGTATGAGTATGTGAAAGTATGTACACATAGAGGAGATAAGTGTGTGTACAATTGTGTGATATTGTGTTATTATTAAGTTCAGATTCAGTGTTTAGAGTTTATTAAAAGAAAACAAACTCAGAGCTATAAACTATAACAACAGTCAAAGTACTTTATGGGCGGATTGTAATATCAGGATGTTGAGTAAATATTAAATATTAACATTGATATATAATCCCCGCATTGACCAAAGCAAAGGTTTGACCCCGACGTGATTTGAACACGCAACCTTCTGATCTGGAGTCAGACGCGCTACCGTTGCGCCACGAGGTCTGAGTGACGTCCCGAGCAAAACCGAAATAGACCGACGATGACGTCAGCGAGACGAGACCTGAATAATGTGATCTAAGACACACGCACGATTTCACGTTGCTACGGAGGACTTCACAGCGCAGGATGATACAACACTGCTCCAGCCACACATCCATCCAAACTGCATCACTGAGCTTCAGGAATGAAGTCAATATTCTGCAATTATTGGATTTGTTTCATTAGTTTTCACTTAATTATAATCCTGTTGCATGTTGTGTCTTTACAAAATATCCACTATCTATACTTTTTTTTTGCCAGTGTAATGTTTTTTTCTGCATCTTTTGCTGGATGTAGGTTGGACTGAAAAGCCTTTATATAAACATGAGAAACAGCTTCACTGCAGTCACTAATTGGAGGCTAAATGATAGGTGATCTTTAGTGTCGCTCTCTGGTTGACCAACGCAAACAAAAAACTTTGAACTACATGTCTGTCTGTCGTCACAGTGAAATCTAATCTCAATGCAAACAGGCACACATGATCATGAGATGAAACCAGAGCAGTGTGAGACCTCTTGGTCCCAACTATTTTAAGCCCTTGGATAAATGTGGGCAGTGGTCCTTCAGTCATTAACGAGACCTTTGATTAGGCGCTGAGGGGAAACCACAGGAACAAAGAGAAAAGGAAGAGAAGAAGAATTTCATTTCATTGCTCTCATGAAATTCACTTGCACTGTCACTCTGCAAATTAACAGTGATACCATCAAATCTACAGAAGAAGAAATAATACAAACTTCCTTTACAAACAAAGATATGAACTCATAAGCAACAACATGCGTCAGCTGACTTTGCTGACTCAGCCTTTCTCGGCCTGTTGTGACCAGTTGGCTGTGGTGGTTAATGTTGGACAGATATTGTGTAACTGACATTGCAGAGTCAGTTTAATGACTTTATGACTCTTCTCTGCTTTTGCAAGTGCCACATTACTTGATATAATTGGTATTTGTGGCCACAGTAGCAGCTGTCTCACTTTCAACCACATTTAAATCTGTGGTAACTCCGACAATAAGCTGCAAATGCAACACTGACATATTATGACCTTTTAGCAGCGGCCTATTAACACGTGCAGCAGATATATGGAGCAGCATCTGGTGATGTGTTTAAGGCCACCTGTTAATTCCCCCACTGTATATCTGATCTTACCTGATGAATCCAAGTCCTACATTCTCACTCTTTCAGCTCAGTTTTGGTCTCAACCAGCTCCTGAGAAAAAGCTCTGTCTCTTTAGCTGCTGAATTCTCTGTTCACCAGCTGCTCATGGGGATTTACATTTCTCACCTCCTCCAACATCCAGAGCAGGCAAAGTGGTATTTCCCTGGGAGTTTCCCTCCTATTCCTGTCCCACAAAGTCCAGTCCCCTGCTCGTTCCTCATCACAGCACAGAAACCAATACACACATCCTGAGTTTATCAAGCTTAAAGCACAGTCCTTTGTGAAGGATCACACACACTACAACCTCTCTAATAGTGAGTGGAAAACTAAATTTGGATGCTATGTTCTGTCTGCTGTTAAACCACACACCCACCAGAGCTAAGAATAGGATCACTCTTTAAAAAAAACAGTCTGTCCTGCTCCTGCGTTCCCCCACATATCTGAGCTCGTCCACCAAGAAGTGCATGAAGGAAGAAGCAGGATAAGTCATGATGCTGAGTCAGAGAGGACACGTAACATTCATCCACGCAGGAGAGGCAAAGTTCACAGCGAGATGCAGACAGGTGTTTTCTTTTTTCTTGAAAATGACAGAGTTGACTGTCAGAGACTAGTTTCATATGTTTGCACATTTAGCTTTGACAGCTGAACTTACTCCAATTTTCACACAACCTTTGACCCACAACTCACTATTTACTCTGCCCGGTCATGTGACTGCTTGTGTTCTTATGTGTGGTGAACCCTGCCCCTGCTCACGTCTTGTTCCGATGAGCCTACGAGTGGCGGGCGGCGGCGGCGTCTTCCCCATCTGGTGTGGACACGGTTATACAAACAGAGCTCGAGTTGCAGCGAGTGCACTGGCATCTGCTCGCCAGGCCGCTTTCCACAACAGCTTCCACAGACACGATGAAGGAGAATTTGTTTGGAGGCGACTTGAGCAGAAAAACACTGGAAATTTCAGTCTGCTCACGGTGAATATTTCACCGAAGTAACGTCCTTCATAACTCTAGTTATGAGCAGCAGATGCAAAGAGAGAGAGAACAATTAGATCATGGTTCCTTCTGAAGCAGGTTATTCTGTGTCAAATAGGTTGTTTGCTTATTCTTTGGTTTAAATTAATATCTGACATCAGTAAATGTTATTATCATTTTTCACCACAGACGTTTAAACCAAGCGGCAACCTCCGGCGCTGAAAAATGAAGCCAATGCGGAAGTGCAAAAAAGCTGCAGTTCCTCGAATAACCACTAGAGCAGGCTGCAGAAGGGAGTCAATTACATTTGAGCCCCATGTTAAAATGTCCGATTTTACGACAGAAAAAAAACATATTTACAGCCTGGTTCAAAACATGGCTCTAGTCTCATAAGCTGTTTTTCTACTCCATGACAACTCTGGGGGGGCGAATTTTTTTA
>JBBMOC010001523.1:804-11332 GCA_037975185.1 Centropyge bicolor | reverse complement strand
AAGTGAGTGCTGCAGCTGGAAGCTTCTGCAGAGACTGATACGCTTCACTGAGGACACACACACACACACACACACGTCACGACACACATGTCCCAGACATAACTGTCACTTTTATTTCTCTTGCAAAAGGACACACCAATCAAGCACCAAAATCTTCTCCTTTTCAGCTTCCATCTGGACCTTTTATTGACCAAAAGAATTTGCCCAACCAAGGACCTTAAACAGAAATAACCTCATAAACACTTACTTATTTGGTTCTCTTTACATGCTTCCAGTGAGCTAAATTAAAACACAGCAAGATGAAGTGCGAGGATTCTGAAATTTCCACCACAGCCATCACAGCTTCTCAATGTCCATTCTCATCCCATCTCAATTTCATGTTCATATTGTATTTTCCAAATAATCTAAATGAGTGAACATGGGACAGTTAATGAGAAAAGTCTTGTTCATGACCTTTGACCTCAGCTTCACACTGAATCCCAGCTTTTAGAGCTTTTTTTTCATATAGAATAAAATTTGAAGGCACAGTTCAGCATGAGAAACCTTCACGATGAAAGATGGACCAAACAAAACCTGTTCATCCCTCAAATCACAAACTATCTTCAATATATGAACTCATGTTACATGAAGAAAATATCAATATCAACTGGAATCATGAAAAGACAACACACAAGTGAACTTTGTGATATAAGTGCACATACGTGCAGTTTTGATATATAAAACTGTACCTGCATAAACATAAAGCTGTGACATGAGATCTTTTCAGGCCCCTGGTCAAAGGTCACACAGCAGCACTCTGGACCACTTGTTAGTGATTCAGGGATGTGAAAGCTGAGTCAACATGGACTTACAAAAGTCTACATGGACACAATAAATGTGTGAATGATCCTTTTCATCTTGGCTTGAGCTCCACTGGACCTACCATCAACAATTCATGTCAACTGGAAAGAACAGAAGTGAATCAAACACTTGACATGATGCTCAAGAGTCAATGCCTGCTCAAAAGTGACACCTCCATTTCTGAGGGGAAATTTCACAGATGATGAAGTACAAATATCTTCAAATATCAAATATCTATATTTTTCCAAACTCTTCAAACACTTCTCTTTACCAACATGCAGCTCAGCACAAAACACTTGATACACACTTGGATCAACTCTTAGGCCAGAACACATTTGTCTCCCAGCAGAAACACTTTTGTCACTCATTATATTTTGAGATAAGATCATATAAGATGTTCATATTAGATGTTGGATGATAGTTCCAGTTCAGTTCTTACACTATGCTGAGGTGTTCTCCAGTCTCATTACAGTGGGTATAAAGGACCTGTGGTGGTGCTCCTTCTTGCAGGGTGGGAGTCTTACTCTGTTGCTAAAGGAGCTGCTTAAAGCTCCCACAGTCTCATGCAGGGGGTGAGAGGGGTTGTCCATGATAGATGTCAGCTTGGTTAACATCCTCCTCTCACCCACCTCCTCAGTGGAGTCCAGAGAACAGTCCAGGACAGAAGCAGCCCTCCTGACCACTTTGTTCAGTCTCTTCCTGTCCCTCTCTGTGCTCCCTCCTCCCCAGCAGACCACTGCATAAAAGATCTCAGATGCTACCACAGTATCATATCAAGTCCTTAGCAGAGTCCTGCATACTCCAAAGTAGGGATGAGCGAGTACACCACTATCTGTATCTGTATCTGTTTAACCATCTACATTATCTGTATCTGTACTCGGAGTGGGCGGTGCCTAAACCGGAAGTGAGTGCAGAAATGGGTGGGGCTTAAAACGGTACATTATTTTAAGTCTGAAATTGATATGGATTGATCAGAAGTTGCTAATAAACTGTATTCAAAGCCTATATACAGTATATCTCAATAATATTTATAATATTATTTTCATGAACTGCAGACAGAAAGTGTCAGATACTGCATGCAGCCACATACAATAAAAATATTAATATGGGCTAATTTGTGTGTTCAGTTATATGTGTGTATGTGCATAAGTGGTCTGTAAGACTTTTTATTTTTTAATGATCTGAGTGAACTTCATGATTCATGCAAACATCCAGTGATGGCAAACAGGGAAATAATATGTCAGCCTTGTTCACTGTGTTCTTCTCAAAAGCACCGCGTTCCGTGCGAGCAAAGTTTTTCAACTGACTTCATATCACCAGCCAAACTAAGAGCAAGCAGACGGTAAAAAAAAAAAAAAAAATCCGACCTGAGCAGAAGCAGTGACCGATGCGACGCGAGCCGTTTTCAGCTCTGTCTGGTCAAATGCACCGCGCGTATGATGCGAGAGACGTGCACAGACGTCTCTGTGTAGGGAGGGGCGGGCGCTGTGTGTGACTGGCCAATCACAGAGCGCGAAGACAGTCAGTTACACAATGAGGATTTTCCTTCAGCACGAACACAGATATTGATGGATTTTACTCGTATCACAATCGTATTCGTCCAAAATGCTTTATCCGTAACGGATACTCGTCTGAAACGAGTATCTGGCTCATCCCTACTCCAAAGGGCCTCAGCCTCCTCAGCAGGTGCAGATGGCTGTGGCCCTTCTTGTATAATACGTCTGTCTCATGTGACCAGTCCAGCCAATTTTTGAGGTGAACACCCGGGTATTTGTAGGTCTCCGCCCTCTCGATGTCCACTCCCTGGATGCTTACCGGTGCAGTCTGGGGTATCTTCCTTCATCTAGCTGGCGTTGACCTGAAGATGGTGAAGCTCACAGCAGTTGACAAAGTCTCTGATGACCTCCCTGTACTCCTGATTGTCGCCCCCAGATACACACTGGACAATAGCTGTATCATAGGAGAACCTTTGGAGGTGACAGCTCCCAGAGTTGTGGCTGAAGTCTGATACAGGGTGAAGAGAACGGGGGAGAGCACTGTCCCCTGAGGGACCCCTGTGCTGCAGACCACCATGTTGGACACACAGTCATGAAGCCTGTCAGACTGTCGTCTGTTAGTGAAGTAGTCGATCGTCCATGCAGCCAGGTGATAGTCTACTCCTGCTCCTTCTAGCTTCCCCCTGAGTAGTGAAGGCTGTATTATGTTGAAGGCACTGGAGAAGTCCAAAAACATGACTCTCACAGTGCTGTCAGTGTTCTCCAGGTGGGTCAGGGATCTGTGAAGAAGGTAGATGAGTGCATCTCCACGCCTGTGCTCAGCTGGTAAGCAAGCTGCAGTGGGTCCAGATTTGAGCTCACCAGGGGTCGAAGGGTTTTTAGAATTATCCTCTCCATGGTCTTCATTAGGTGAGAAGTCAGGGCCACAGGTCTGAAACGGTTTGGGTGGGTCAGTGGTTTGGCAGTGTGCAGAGATGGAGTGACTGGGAGTCTGGCTGGACAGTGCTCTGATGGGTGAGGGAAGGAGTTGGAGCAGAGTCAAATCTGTTGAAGTACAGATTGACTTGGTTTGCCCACTCGTGGTCTCCTGCTTCAGGCCTCCTGTCCTGGCCCCATCCCTTGCATTGTTCTGTTGTAGCTGTTCCTCCATCTCAGCCTTGTAGCTGACCTTGTCCCTGATTTTCTTGTTTAACTTCTTCTGCACCCTCCTCAGCTCTTCTCTGTTTCCAGATCTATCAACTCTCTTCTTTTCAATCAACAGGGCTCTTAGTTCAGGGTTTCTTTTCAGAGAAACACTGTACTTTCCTGGTGGCTACAGTGCTCTCTATGCAGAAGTTTATATAGCCCATAATGCAGTGGATCAGTGTGTCTATACCCTCTCCATGTGTCCACATACCGATTGATGGGGAATATTAACCATAAGAAACAGTGACAACAGGCAGCAGGACAATATGTGTCACTGTTGTTGCTGGAAATGTATCTTCATTTATTTGTATAAATCAAGACACAGATTATTAGATTAGATTTACACACAGATGAAGGCACTTCTATATTGCATGAATTGATTTTCCTCAGTATATGTGACAGGAATTAATCAGAAATGTTGCAATATATTTCTATAAACTGCTTTTTTTCTTTTTTTCCATTTTTGTGATTGAGTATTTCCAAGTGCACAAAATGACACCAATTGTACAGCTACAGTTATAAAAATTCAACAGTATGAATCAGTCCTGTCTGCTGCAGTTCTCATCCACATCACAACTTATGTCATCTCTTACAATTCACCTGGGAAAGAATCTCTTCACTCACCATGTGGACAGCGGTGAAAAACTTTCCACCTCCTGAGGAAAATAATTCGTTGGGGTTGACGAGTAGAGACTGAGGCGGCAGGAAAAGAGACAGTGTCCTGGGATGGGCTGTAAACCAGACTGGAAGAGAACGTCCCATACAATTAGGAAACATTCTGGATTCAGCCTCACTTTGGAACAGGGAGTGGGGTTGTACTCACTTGCATCACACTAGATACAGAGATTGTTGGTAATGTCCTTTTATTTTGGAACAACAAAACAAATCTGATGGATAAACACTAAACTCACAGAGTGATGGAACCACGCAGGGACAGTCTCTGAGTCACAGGGAAACAACAGACAGACACAGAGACAGGCAGACAAACACCCAAGAACACGGAGGCAGTTCGAGGACAAAAAGCTGAGGTGAATCCCAGGATACAACAAGGCAGATCTTTCACAGACAGGCAGATATGGCAACAGAGAACAGGTCAGAAGAGAATTGCTGGAGAGTCTTGGCATGATGCAAAGACAATCTGGCAAAGTGAGAGTGAAGTGGAGTGGTTTATATAGAGTCCTGATTGGTCACTGAAAACAGTCGGGTCCACAGGTGAGATGACGAGGTGTGAGTGGCTGGCAGGTGAGGTGAGACAGAGGCAGTGTCAGTGGAAAAATACTGGGACTTAAATTTTGACTTATGGCAGACAGAACAGAGAGCAGAACATAGAACTAAAACAGACAGAACTGATTCATGACAGGAAAATGGCTAACAGGACAACAACATAACAGACCATGGCAGAACACAGACAGAGAACAAAGACAAGACAGGACTCAGACATGACTGACAGAACTGAGACAGAAAGAGGCACAGGGAGTGAACAGAAACTAAGGCAAATACAGGGAAGAACTAAGATGGAAAGAACTGAGACGAGGAAGAACGACGACAGGGCTGAACAGAAATGTAGCAGAATGTGACACACTTTCCATCAGGAATGAAACAAGATGTTTTTCTTGGTCATTTTAGTGATGTTTGGTTTTGAATATAAATTTAACAGTTTTGATAGTGTCAACACTGCAAAAAAAGAAAGGTTGGGTGAACTCAAAAGTTCAAGGCAACAAACTTCGATAAAATTTTAAGTTTGGCAATTAAATTGAATATTTTAAGTTTTGCTTAAACTCTCTCAACTCTGAATTCTGATTTTTGTCAACTCAAGCTTAAATTGTACCAACTTATAAATTTACATTGTAATAACTTTTAATCCTTACTTCTGCTAACTTGTACTAAGTTGTAATAACTTATTAATTTATATTGTATTAACTTTTAATCCTTACTTCTGCTAACTCTCCTGTAAATTGTACTAACTTATAAATTTATATTGTATTAACTTTTAATCCTTAATTCTGCTAACTCTCCCATAAGTTGTACTAATTTATTTTATATTGTAATAACTCTTACACATAATCCACTTAAATTTGGTTAAGTTAGTAAAGCAGAATTATTTAAGAGGAATTTAAAATTGCAGACTGCATTTAGTTAGCCTAGTTCATAATGCAACTCATCTTTATAACTTAAGTTAGAACAAATAACTTCTAATCAAATATATAAATACAGATGCAACATGTACATTCAAAACATTTGTTTTATTTAAACTGTAACAGCATCAAATCCCTTCCAAGTAAATGCAAACTAATGAGACTAATCTGTCCCAGTCCTAGCAGTCAACTTGTGCTGCATTGCATACTTGTAAACTCTGAGATATAAAAGATCAAACAAGATCCATATATCCAAGACCATACAGAACCAGTATGAATAAAAGATCAAACATTCGTCACATATCCATGACCATACAGAACCAGTATAAACTATTAAATTTGTTAACACGGTTACTGAGTGCCATAACTTCCAGTCTCAAAATATCAAAAATGAGTCATGTATATAAGACCATAAATCTGTTAAAGGTTACTGAACACTAGAACTTCCGGTCCCAACATAATCAGTAAATTCATTTTTGTAACATTGCTCAAAAATATGTGACAATTTACAAATACTGAATTTTAACATGTAATATGTTTAAGGAAAACTAAATAAAGTGCAAAACAAATGTAAGCGAGTGGAAGCTCGAGGTACATCAGAGTTGAGGGTGAATAGGAACAGTAAATTAACATGGTGTTCACCAGATCTGACATCATCAGTTAACTTGTGGATTCACTGAAGGAGTTTGTTTTTGAGGGATCTGACCCTTAGAGAGAGGTCTGTACCAAGCTCCATGAAAACCTTCTGAACAGTTTCAAATGTGTACCTGAGATCTTTTGGATACCTCAGGTTTAAAGCATAGATCAGTCCAAAGAGGTAAGCAAAAGCAGTTGGCAGGTCAGGGAGATCTTGAAGGACAATCTCTTCTTCCACAACAACAGCAACACTCACGACATTTTGAGGAGCTGCGCTGTCATCATCCTCCAACACAGTGAGGATACCGACAATGAGGCCCTTCGTCTGCTCCACTTCTGGGTCAGTGTCCTTATGTTGACAGACAGGAAAAGACCAACACATGAAGTGCAAGACATTTGTCATTAAAATCCTGTGAATCACAATAATTACGCTAAAATAATTCCAAATTATTGAATAACATAACATTTTTTAGAGTTAATTATGGGTTTGACATTAACTGTTTCCATCCCATACACCACAATTAAAAATTTAACCCCCATACACACATCAACTGACATCAATTACTCTACATCAAGTCATAAGCAGGACAGTACAACTATTGAAGACATCCTAGACATTGGGAAAGATGAAGGAACAGGGAGGACAGAGAGGTAATGGTTGAAGTCGACATTAAATACAGTATTATTAATACAGTATAATCACAATTTATATTTATAACCACTCACAAGACAGTTCCTGAAGAGCTTCTCCTGACTGTCACGGAGATACAAGGGAAGGCCCTTCAATGCTGCAGTTTGTCGATGTGCAGTGATGTCAGATGTCTGAAAAAGAGTTGCATGAAACATTACAAGATGTAACTGACATATAGAGTAAACCTCAAAGGTTTACTCCTTTTAAAGGGTAAGTGCTTTTTGTGTCACTGACAGGCTTATATCATCAGTGTCTGACAACATTATGAAAAGGAGCCCTACTGAGCAAGATATTTTTTTTAAAGATTAAGACACCCTTTGTTTAACAAGAAACACTGTATCTCAGTAATTTTATGTATTTGATCAACCACTCCCTGAATTGGTTTGCTTGTTTGTGCTATTGTGTCATTCCCTTAGATACCCATGCATTTATTTTGAGGGTTTTTCAGTACAAGGATGACTTAACATTGTAACAACTGCAACCAAAATTACTACAGCAGCTTCATAGAGAAGGCAAAATTCTGTTTATATCCATAATGTTCAGAGCTATTAAATTACTACATCTAGAATTCACCTCTTGATCCAGGCTGTTAAGGATCTGATCCATCTCAGATGAAAAAGCTGTCCTCCTCGCCCGATAGAGTCTCAGGAGCTTCCAAGTGTGCTGATGAAGGGCTGCTCTGAAGTTGTCAATTAGGTTCTTGTTTGTGATCCGATAAAACTCTTCCATTATCTGTTGAAAAGGAAATTTTAATCCTCAATACAATTTCAACACCATCTTCATATTAAAATATGCATTGTAATCAACACACATAACTCTTCTACTCACTTTTAAAAAAAGACTAAATCGTAAACACAACATAATATACTCTTGGTTCACCTGCTTACCTCTGCCTCACAAAACAGAGCAGGCCACCGGTCCAGAACCTCTGACACCATAGGCTGCAGCTCCACGATCTCCTTGCGCCTCAAGGAGAAAGTCAGCTCCATCTTTTGTCTGATGAGTGCATCGTTCTTCTTCTTCTTCTTGAGCTCCTCAACCAGAGCCAGTCTTTCATCCTCCAGCGAGTCATCATTGTGGTTTTCTGGATGGTCAGGAACATGGTTTATCTCACCTTGCTTTGCTCTCTTCAGAGAAGGACTTGCACCATCATCTTCACGGCTCCTCTTTTTCTGGTTAATGCTAACCTCGATACAGCCCGCCTGACGCAGCTTGGACCTGTAATTGCCAAGCTTGTATTTTATGCTCATTTTCCATCCATCACACCCCGTTTCACTGCCTGGTTCCTGAAGGCAAGGGTGTCTACTGATGAGAGCAGAAGCAACTGACTCAATCTGGTCTTGATCAGGATATGCTTTCACATCAAAAACTGCCTGAGCAATCTTGTCCAAAATCTCTATCTTCATGTCTCTTGTTAGGCTGATACCTTTGTTGGTCTGTTCATATGCCTCATTGCCTTTGCGCAACTTCAACTCCACATCGTAGGAGAAGGATGGGATAGGAAAAGGTGAAGGCCACTCTGAGACACTTCGCAGATTGTTCTTGAAAAAAGCTGAGGGACTCTGGACTGACTCTCTGCTGGATAAACTGGCTGTGTCCAGGGAAGACACTGAATCAAGAGAGTCTGACTCTTGCTGAACAAGTGCAGACTTATCCCAAAGAATGTGCAAGATAGCACGCTCAGGTGGCAACTCATGAATGTCAATCAAATTACAGAGAGCATTGTTAAAGTCTCACCTCATATTGCAGTGTGAAGCTGCCTTGAAGTTGAAGATTTTCCTGAAGAATGTTTTGCAACTGTTCAACTGATTCAGGCACTTCAGGAAGTGCCACTTTACGGGACATTCTTGGGGAGACTTTCACCAGCAGCAATAATCCAGCCTGTGTCACAAAAAACAAGGACAAAATACAGAGGGATCAGGTTGCAGAGATTTCAAGACAATTACTTGAAAGTTAAATTCATAAACAATGTAGCAAAGTCTTGCACTTTGTTCTACCTGCAAATCATCATTATAATAAATGAGATGTGCTTCTAACTAGCAAATCAGATATTGACAAAAAAAATAGCTGTCTCCTTAGGTAGAGCAAGCTAGTGTAGCCAAAAAACACACAACTTACAAAAGGATCCAACAAAGACTGCACTGAAAACCAAACCTAAACACACACAGAAGGTGATTGCAAACAGGACACAGGTGAAACAAATCAGGAAATCAAGTCAGGAGGGAAAACACAGGAAGTAAAACTAACAGGAACACACACAGAAAATTTTTCAAAATAAAATGACAGATAAACTGACAGCATCTCGTTTAAATGAGAGAACGGGTGAAAATGTGAGTGAAAACAACATAGTTTTGTCTATAACATGTAATCACAGTTCACTCACCATTCTGTGTCACTTCAATGGAGCAGGCACACTTTTGGAGGCACCAGCACCTTCCCTCCGACTGTGTATGAAAACAATGGATGATGGTCAATGAGAGCCTGAGGATCAAAAATGTCAATGTCTGCATAGGTGCTCTCCACAAGCTCGAAAGTCCTAAAATGTTCAAGGTACCAAGATGTGAGCTTTTTGCCAACAAAGGCTACTTTTTCAGGTTCAACTACTATGGTCACGATTTTATAGAATTCTGGCAGTCCACTGGAGTGTCCAGATGAAAGAATCATACCCTCCACATATCGGGTCCCATGAAAATAAATGTCTTTAGAAAGGGACACAGTTTCAATTGGGTGAACTTGCAGAATTTGCACTGCATTCATTTCAATCTGAAAAACAAAGATAACAATTAGCTGGGTATTAGTAAAGCAGTCAGTAGAAATTTTAAACATTTTAACAGTTTAAAACATTTTATCAATTTTCATCATTTCATCAATTTAAAAAATTAAAATTAAAATTTTAGCAATTGAATGACAATGTAAATAGACTGGACTAGGGTTATGGGGTCTGTCCTATGTTTAACTTTTAATACATTATACTGCAGTAAGATGAATTGAATTGAATGTTATATTAATTAATGACACTACTTAACAAACAAACACCTGCAGTCTAGGTTAAGAAAGTCAGCTGTCAGTATAAAACATATCAGTCAAATAAATCAGTAACATATTGGTATATTATAACCACCACAATATTTGATACATACAGGTGAATCAGTCTTTCCTGCCACTACGCTATTATGATGATCTTATTATTCTAAATCACAGTAGCATACACGATAGTGATTTGTTGAAGTCAGCCTGATGTAAACAATAATCAGTCACACAAGCAGCTCCATGTTGTCTCTGTGTGATGTTCAGGGACAGGTCGGGACAGTCTGAGGACAGAGAGCCTTGCGGTTGAGGTTTATATAAATGAAGGGGTGCACTGTACGACTGTAACCCACTTTTTTTTTATGAATAAACCTCCGTTAGCGACCAGTTAAAATGCGGAGGACACGCTAAAATAACTGTAGCCTACTTCACACACGCACACACTGCGGGACTGTAACCCAAACACTTTTTTTAATGGCTACTGGCTGTAACGTATTATCGAACATGAATTGATACAA
>JBBMOC010001522.1:7500-11333 GCA_037975185.1 Centropyge bicolor | reverse complement strand
TCCGGGGCCCCGTGAAAAACATATGACGTGTTTTAATTAATAAATAATTAGCCAACAATTGGGCGCTGGCTGTAGTTCACACTTCAGCATGACCACTGTAACAGGTCACCGCTCGCCACTGATATATTGTCTATATTCTGACAGCATACCTTAGCATATGAAGACATAGAACCTCATTTGTGATCGAGTGGCAATATTGTTTTTAACTTCTGATCTTTACTGCATGTTCAGGCAAATCATCGTCCTTTAATACTTGTACTAGTAAGTGAATACACCTGATGGACAGTGTGCAGGATTTTTTTGTTTCTTTCACAATCAAGTTTTTGATCCGATGATCCTGTCTATAAGGCTTTCATCAGAAGAAGATAAACATACAACAGTGATCAGCCTGAGAGGAAATATTCATCAGTCTCTACTGTTGTTCTGATGTTCACTGACTTGGTGGATCCTCTGGTACGAAGGACAGGTAGCCAGTACTGTACCTTCAGCACGGCTTCAGGGAAGTTTCTGTTGAAGAATCGAACCACCTCCTTCACATTCGAGCTGCTCTTGGTTCTCACTGTGATCATATAGCCGTCCCCAAATCTGGAAGACCATCAGAAAAACACTGTGTTCAACATAGATCTGTGTTGCTGGCATCAAATTCAGAACAAGATATTTACAAAAATCAATAAAGTTGATGAGATAAAACATTTCACATCACAAAATGATGAAAGGAAAAAGGAAGGTGGATCCTCATCACTCTGACCTGTTCTTCAGGTGTTGGATGCTGCCCAGGCATTTAAACCTGCCGTTCACCATTATACCCAGCCTGGTGCACAAAGCCTCGCACTCCTCCATGCTGCAGACGGCAGAAGGGAATAAATATGAAGTACTCAATGGTGACTGAGATGTTAAAAAGAGCCACAACACTGACGTGTCTCACCTGTGTGATGTCAGCACCACAGAGCGTCCAGTTTTGATTATGTCCAGGATCAAATTCCAGAGGAACCTGCGGGCCTTTGGATCCATCCCAGTGGTGGGTTCATCCTGGAAGGAGCCACAAAATACAGTTCAAAAGATTATTGGTAAAAAAGTCATTTTATGACAGCAGCAGCAGAGTGGTCAATTTGTGTCTCTTTCAGTGGCATTTTACAGTTGGAAACTTTTGTCATGCTGAGGTTAATGTGTTTGTGTCTAAGTCCTGTGGAGACCTTCCTGCAATAGACCCACACTGACACTGCATGGATATTATAGAAAATACTACAGGGCACTATAAACATTTTATAGGCAAGAAATCATGGGTGTTCTAGCAGAAATTTGGCTGTAAAACCAGACTAAGTTTAAAGCAAGCAGGGGTTCACTGTAGACTACATCCTGAAGGAAAGTTAAAAATAGAGTTTACTGTTGAGCACAGAAATAAATCATAAAGAAGAATCATACAGGGATATTAAGAACTACGTTTTGTTATAATTATACTTCAAGCCATTGATTTAGTCCCAGTGATCCATTTATAAATAATCTTGTTGTGGAGGTCGTACTGACACTACTCAGTATACTGGAAGAGACAATGTGGTCATTACAGTCCTCATTCATTCATCCCCTATTCTTTTAAGAACATTAAATATTGGTGACATTAACATTTTCTCATTTTACATATAAACATCTGTTCACACTCACCAGGAAGATGAGAGAGGGGTATCCAATCAGTGCAATGGCAGTGGAAAGCTTGCGTTTGTTTCCTCCACTGTAAGTGCCAGAAGGCTTGTCTGCATACTTGGACAGCTCCAGCTTTTCTAATGCCCACTGCACCACCTAGAGGGGAAACACAGAATTACATCAGAACTACAGTACTTCACTGAGTGGGCCTGGGAGAACTTTATTGCTGTAGCCTAAAACTAGTTCTGTTTGGAATGACTGTGTGTGTGTGTGTGTGTGTGTGTGTGTGTGTGTGTGTGTGTGTGTGTGTGTGTGTTAAGGCTTTCATTGCTAAGTTTGTGAGGAACAAAATCAGTTTTAAACCATTGTAGTGAGGACATTTGGACATTGCAAGGTTCTCACTACTTCAGAGAATTTGGTTTTAAGGTTAAGGTTAGAATTAGTTTTAGGGTAAGGGCTACATGTGTTGTGTAAGCGTGAGACCAACCCTCTCCTGGTCCTTCCAGGGAATGCCACGGAGGCGGGTGTAAAGCTCCAGATGCTCCCTGGCGGTGAGGTCGTCAAAGAGAGCGTCAAACTGTGGACAGTAGCCGATACTCTGCTGCACACGTAACAGGTCCTTCAGGATGCTGTGCAGACACACACACACACACACACACACACACACACACAGGGAGGAACATCATTGATATCTCAATATCCCTATGACTTTAAAGGGTTGCTTATTCGAACTTCAGTCCAGTCAAGAGACACAGCAAAATCCATCTTCTGTTTCGTGTCAATCCAGCTGTGGTTCTGCAACACAGGTTCTGTGCTCTACTTTTATATAACCCAAATTGTGTTAGATTATATAATAAAGCAAAAATAGTCAAAAATAGTAAAAGAATCTCATGCAAAAAAAAAAATGGAATCACAAAAAGAGGTCAGAATAGCCATAAGCCATACAGGGATATTAACAACTAGGTGTCGTTCCATATCATATGTTAAATATGATAAGTCATAGCAGGGAGACAGATGTGTTCATGTAAGGATACAAATTGATAGATGATGTTGGTAGTATGATATAAATTAGTTACACAGAGCTACATTTGAAATAACAAAATAGTTTTAATTATGATAATGATCATAAAATATTATAATGAAAAGATCGATTCCTGCGGAGAGCTGACAAACTGACTGCATGACTGTGCCACATTGAAGCACAACGAGCTTCTTAACCAACAATTTCACAGCTGTTGTTTATCAGTAGAGACTGCACGACTGTAGTCTGGACGATGCAGCTGTTGAATCAATGAGTGTGGCTGAGGCAGGTGAGCTCACTAAGACGAGTGCTGTCCACATACACATACATTTGTCCATAGTATGTACTTTTTCTAGCTGATCTGCTTGTTGTTGTTTTCGTTCTGCTCACTGTCTGATGAGTCAGTCTTGATGCTTGTATCTTGCTGCTGAACAATAAAGAATACACAGGGACATTAAAAGCCTCTCACGTCAGTTCACTGTTCTGGCTCTGACCTGTTTCCGTTAATGAAGGCCTCTCCTCCAGTGGTGCACTCATCACCCGTCAGCATCTTAAAGGTGGTGGTCTTCCCGGCTCCGTTCACTCCCAGCAGTCCGAAACACTCGCCAGGCCGGACGCCCAGACACAGCCGGTCCACCGCCAGGATACGACCCATCTTCCTGGATTTATAGACCTGAGGGAGACACGAGCTGGCAGCTTCATTCGCTGTACTGGCATAACTGGACACATGTGTGCAGATTAGTACACAGTTTGGTAGGGCGAAATATCTGTGAAAACCAAACTGCAGCTTCTCAGTGATTGCCAAAATGTTAATGAGCTGACTCTTCGGACCTTCGTCAGATTCTCGATCTTCAACATGTCGTTGTCGGCGTCTCCTCGCAGGACTCTTCGTCTCTCACAGGCTACATCTACATCATCATCATCGATAGGCTGGCAGCTCACTGGCACCCTCCTGGACACACACACACACACACACACACACATACATACACACACACACACACACACACACATGCACGCACACACATACATGCACGCACACACACACGCGCGCACACACATGCACGCGCACACACACATGCACGCGCACACACATGCACGTACACACATGCACGTGCACACACACATGCACGCGCACACACACATGCACGCACACACACACATGCACGCGCAC
>JBBMOC010001521.1:0-11334 GCA_037975185.1 Centropyge bicolor | reverse complement strand
GGAGCACAGGGAGAGAAATTTTGTTTTGGCAGTACAACAGATCCATACTGTATGATTTTCTTCAATCAGCGAACAGTACAAAGCTTACCCCTGGTGGGGAAGCACAAAGCCTCCAGCTCCTTTTTTCTAAGCGTATTCGCTCCCTGCGCTGAGTTCTCCCCTCGTTCAACTCGCTCCCACCAGCGTCTGACGTAGCTCATCACACTTAGCACCAAGGGTTCACTCGCTCTCACACTTTCACGGCCGACGCTGCTGTTTTTTCGACTCTTCTCAGCTGCACCCTCGTCGCCGACCCAGAGGTTGTTTGGTCAAAACTAATTGGACAGTAAAATCCAATCCATTGAAAAGCGAGGCTAAAGATTAGGGAAATTCCATTAGCATATGGTTAGGGGTGACTGCATTTCAGTCCTGTTTGAACTTCAAATGTCATCTCTCTACCAATTACATTCCAAATTGCAATTTACCTCAGTTAATTACCTTAATTAATATTCAATGGAACACCGAAAGGACTCCTACTTGATTTGTTCCAGTTTTAATTTAACATATCACGGCTCATAATCCGGCCATATACGATATGCATCTACTTCAGTGGGCTTGTCCAAGTGAGCCACCTTCACGTTAACACAGGGGTGAATCAGACTTCGACAGGAGGGAAGACGCACAAAGGTTTGTTATATGCTTGTTGTTTAGTTACTCAGACTGACTCACAGTGAAGATCAAAGACAGGCAAAAGTAATCAGAGTAAGAAAATCAAAAGCTTATAATGATGCCTTTGAATACAGTACGTAATAGTGCTATCATGGGTTTAACCAATCAGATTCTGTGAGATAACGTCTGCTTAGAAAAGATCTTTTGGCAAAAGTTGAATAAAACTCCCTGCGAAGTCCACACATAAAAAAAAATGCAGGGAACAATATATCTCAGTGGCATCTTTAAAGCGTGTGCAGCCGAGCAGTGGAGGGTTCGCTGCAGCCTTTTCACAGGTGATATCAGCCGTCAGTTGAAAGCTCTGGCACTCTGAGAACAGTTGTTCTCTCTGGAAATTAGTTCGGACGAGGAGCACTTCCCATTTCCCGCTGCCCATTTTCTGCCTCTGTCAGCTCTCCAGACGCCGCCGCATTTTCTCCTTTCACTAAGCCGACGCTCCTCCGGGTCAAACCGCCGACCTTCACCATTACTTGCACTTGGCTCTGCCCCTCGAAAAGACCACAGGCGTCATTTCATTTGCTGCTTTATTAGTGGTGCTCGCCTTTAAAATCAATGCAGTGTCATCCTCTGTGTGAAAGTGAGATTATGAAAAGACAATATGTAATTAGAGCAACAGAAAATGTGCCAGTTGGTGGGTGATACCATCTAAAACACTGTTGGCCGACACACACACACACACACACACACACACACACACGCACACACACACACACACACACACACACACCTCTGTGGTAGCTGTTCCTCAGTGTTCTGGGCGTGTGTATAATTTTGTTATAATAATCAGTGTAGCCTGTAAATCCCAACTCCCAAAAAGCCAGATTGCAAAATCCCAATTTGTGGGATTTGGGGATTTGCATTAGAAACATTTTTTGGATTAAAACAAATCCATTTTAGTTGATTTCTAACACATTCGGTGATTTGGAGGCACGTTATCAAAATTTGAGATTTGGTGTGGCTGCAACTTTTTTTCTCATAAACTTATAAAAACATAACAAATTTGGGGGTTATGTCACATTTTTGGGAGCGTGATATATCATTTTTGGATTTGGTGGTGCAATCATGTGGATTATAACAAATCCAGACAGAAGCAGTTTCCAAACTGAGGAAAGAGGATCTTGATTGTTTTACATTACTTGTGGCCTTCTTGTACTGCTGCCTGGAGTTTTGCATGTTTTCCTCGTGCGCTGGCTGTTCTCCATGTTCTCTGGTTTCTTGTGAAGGTCAGGGCGACTGGTGACTCTGTAGGTGTGAGTGTGAGTGGTTGTCAGCCTGTGACTGACTGGACGTGTCCAGCTTGTCCTCCGCCTGTCAGCTGAGACTGACCTCACAACCATCAAGGAGAAGCAGATGAAGCTAATGATGGAAGTTTCTAAATGTCTTGCATTGAATTGATTCTTCTGTACAACTACAACAAATACATTATGAGGGCAGAAACTGAGCATAGTTCATTGTTGCTGTGCAGATTTCTGGAGGATGATAACAAAAGTTTAGCTCAAGCTTTGTATCATAAACTGTCTAATGTGTGAACAACTGACCTTTCATATGTTTTTTCTAAAAGAGAATAATAAATATAACTTCTAAAAAACATGCTGCTGAACTTGACATAAACAGCATTATGGATGAAATATAGGAATGATTTTACTCAAACTGTTTATCTGAAGTGAATCTTTACTAAAGTTTCTGTTACTGCAAATGAACTGTGGCTGATCTGCATGTTGACGTGTTGATTGACCGAAAAGAATTCATATCTTTGCTGCTGCCATTTAATGAGCTGCTCTGGTTTTGAGCTGCAATGCATGATTAGTGAAAACGTGTTGATAACTGTGATTTCGTTAACTGTGATGTTAATGTTAGTGTCAACTTAATTTGGCACATGAAAGAAAGAAACCTCACATCCCGATTAGCACAAGTGTCATTCAGATTTCATTTTTGGAAAACTGATGCCGTCTGGTTTGTTTGGAAGGAAAATGAGTCTGATACATAAAATAGCTAACATGCAGATGTAAAGTCACCCCCCCCCCCTGTAAAGCCTCCTTCTCTTCCTGGAGGTAGAACAACAGCAAAAGGCATCTGAGGTCGAACAGTGATGAGGTAAAACACAGAAGGCTGCTGTCTGACCTCACACACATCAGGAACAGCAGTGCAGGTCGGACGAGGCGACAGAACATGTGGAGTAAATCAGGAGGTCTTCTGGTCGAGTTCCAGCTCCACGCACAGATCCCAAGTGCTGAGACGGCAGCTGAAAGTCCAGATGATTTCAGATCAGATTCCTGCCTGTAGTTCCAAAAGTAAAGCATTGGAAAGTAAAGTTTTGTGGGATGTTTTATGAATGCAGTGAAGCAGGAAGCAGCACACTGACACAGGCAGTCTCAGAAATTCTAATGCTCAAACTAAACTCTGTGATTTGAAAAAGTCACATTTCCACACACACGAAACAGAAAGTGTGTGTCCTGGTTGTAGTTTCTAGTTTGGTAATTATAATTTTAAAGTTTTGTAAAACAGCCTGTCTGTACTGGTCTCACCAGCGGTTACCCAGTCAGTTAAACACAGGATTCAATAAAGCCTTGGGCTTCAATAAGGACTTGTTTTGGATCCTTTACTGAACCACGGTGTGAAACTGCAACACAATGCATTACAGAATAAACATGTAAATTTCGTCCATAACTCGTAAAATAATACATTCTCAGCATCAATATAGATCTCAAGAACACATACTTACAGACAATGCGTCTTAATAGGCATGTAAGATGACGGAGAAAGTTGTAGAAAACACTCAAAAAAACGATCTGCCGGCTGCCCGTTTGTTTACTTCCGGTTTTCTACCGCCACTTCCGGTTTGCGCGGAAAGTGACGTTATCCCATAAATAAAACACTATTTCACAGCGGAATCACTTTAGAAGAGCAAAAAACAACAAACAACTCAAAACAATTTACTGTCCTTAACACTGTCTGTCCTGCTGTGATCCTGCGTGAACAGTGTTGCAGCTAAAAAAAGATAAATGTATGTTTTATTTTCCCATTTCAATGTTAAATTTACAGCTGTTCAAACAGTAAAGGTCTCACCTGCAAACATCAAAGGGAAATCTCCCCCCGCAGTTTTCTGTTCACTGCTGATTCCAACATCGTGGCCTCGAGATAAGAAGAAAAAAAATAGGTTTCAATATCCTCCTATACTTCTCATTTAATCACTTCACAATAATATCTCCCAACAGGCTGTGTGAAAAATCAATAACACAGAGTTGGACTCACATAAGACTCTGATTCATTTTAGAGGAATTTCGTCAGGCATTTTTTCGGAGGGGGGGGAATCAAACACGACACTGTAGTACAATGTAGAATCCTTTCAAGAGCATCGATGTTTTCTTGGATTTTTCCCAAACTTACTAACGTCTAATATCTAAACTAGCACATCACTCAAGCTTTATTCTAAGCCGTCGACAGACAAAGTCATTGGGCCGTTCTCCAGAGTCCAGCCTGTCCTTGTCTGAAAATAACAGGTTTTTTCTAACCAGTCTGGCTCTCTCACTGTTTCAACTTTGGCCTCTTCAGATTACCAAGGCAGTGTTACCCTTGTGTTTCACCCTTGGCTTCATGTGGCCCGGTGTTGCGTCGGCCTCCCGCGGCGGGTGGAAGCTGGCAGCGGCGTGGACACGGCCGGACAGACGCCGCCCATCAAACGGACAATGATCGGTGTCAGGTATGCTGATTTAACCATGTCACCGTGTCCGGCGCGTGATGGGAACAGGAGAGAGCTGTGAAGGGGGGGGGAAATGCCACGACGCCGTCCTTTGGCTCAGAAGCTGCCGGTAAATAGCGGAAGTGACAGACGAGAGGGACACGCTCCAGCGGGCAAGACGAAATTGAATCCCGTCTCGCTTAATGCCTCTGAAATGATGCGTCTCTTGCACTTCTGTGTGGACCTGTTTATTCTCTCACCCTGTCTGCCTTTCATTTATTACACTGGAGCATTAACATTCGCAGGTTGTCAGGCAGACTTCAGCCAGGTGGGCGAGGGAAACTTCAGCAGACGTCGTGTGGGGGGGGATTTGTTAACATACTGTATTTTTGTAGTGTCTGTGTTGCTGCGGGCTCAGAGCGTTCATTGTGTCTTAAATGTGTCCTTGCTATACGCCGCATACAAATAAGCAGCGGTGCTAATCATGTTCATGTTAATTATTTTGATCAATGGTAGAAGAGCGTTTTGTGCTTTTGTGTGAATCAGGTTCAGTTCAAGTTCAGCAAACCAGACAAAATATTTATAGCAGAATAACAGGAGTGTATTTATAGCAGCTTTATATATTTAGCAGTATGAGAAGTAGAATATCAATGTTTTTTTCTGTAACTTCTTTCACATTTAATTTATCTCCCGAACTTTGATCAGTAACTGGCTTCGCCCTCCTTCACATCTGATATATGAAGAAAGATGGCTCTCTATCGGGAACGATTGTACGTGGACCCCCATTTCGTAAAAAACCTTATCATCGCCATGCAGCTGTCACCCGCCTTCTAAATAACCTGCCATCTCTTCGAAAACACAAACAAAGCCGACGCGGGTTTTTAACTGCCACAATCCACCCGCCGCAAAGACTCCGCTCCGACCCGTGTGACTAAAGTATTATTGCAGCGCGGCGACGGCGCTGATCTGTTCCGGCCGCACAGATGATTGAGGAATCATTGTCCACCTGAGTATTCCGACTCCGAGTTGATGCCGTCACTCACTGCCTGTCGCTGTCGATTACACATGGGTGTGGAGAAGTGTGAAAATCCAGATGTCCCATGTGGCGCTGGTCTGCTCCGGCGTCCTTGGCCAAAGTCGAGCCAGGATAGTTTCTGACGACGACTTTTTTTTTACTGTGTGAAAAAATAAGCACTCAGCTCCGGACGCACGCGCTAAACAGATTTTAATGAAGCCATAGGGGCCCGACAAGCGAGTTGAATGATTTTATGAACTGCACTGTGACATCTCACACGTCTAATGTTTAGTCATTTGTCTTTGTTACACCTGCTGTTGCTAGCAGGCGCTGACGCAGAGAGAATAATGAGTAAAGAGAACAAATACTATTTCATCTTGACACAATTTAGATGTTTCCCCCAACACACACTGTGGATATTTTTCACAGAATTAGTTTTCATTTTCAGTTGTTTTTTTTTTTTACTTAATGTTTTGGATTAACAGGACTAAGAGGGATTTTAGTCTCTATTCTTCTGTGTAGATTCAGTGAATCCACCGCTGCTGGTCTTCTGAGATATTGTGTAGGAGCTGAGAGGAAGCGAGGCACACCCACAGGGCCCACATTACTATTAAAGGCAGTGTTAGAGAGAGAGGGACTGTTTTTATGTTTGTTTCTCCCTGGGCTAACAGCATCTTCCTGCAGAACTACACGGGTCAGCGGGGGCTAAAGCCAGCTTTGCATTGAGAAAAAGCGCCTGAGGGGAGATGGGAAGCGGGGATATGTTGACACACAATTCAGTTCTCAAATGGAAGTATTCCATGTGGTGAATACAGAAATGCCGACACAGCAGACAATGGGGGCCGCTCCTCTTCTGCTATTCATGCACGTATCGCACGCCATTATACACGAGGACGGATGAGGAGTGTAAGAAAATTCATCCTGATCGGCGTTTGAGTGGGACCATAGACTGTATAAAATATGGACGTAGTGTCCGTGACGTCACCCATAGGTTTCTGAAGAGCAAAAATGAAGCAAATCGTAGTGCGTAGCCATCTTGGTAGCCTACCTCCGGTTACTCCAAATATGGACAAAGAGGTGGAGCGAGGGCGGAGCTGAGGCAGGTCGAATGAACGCTATTGGCTGAAAAAAAGCCGCTGAAAAAAGCCACTTTATTCGAAATAATCAAACTAGCTACGACTAACCAGCTAGGTTAAATGCTAAATATCGTTGCTAGCCGGCTAACCCCACGACGATCTCTTTCCCAAACTCAGTGACTAGAATTAGCCGGGGTGACGCCCTTTAGACCGTCAGTGGCTAGTTGTCAATCAAAGTGGTGCCACTTAGATTGACAGCTATGAATTGTGCATAATGATGTATGCTGTATATTTTAAACGAACGCCTTATAAAAAAATTCGCCCCTCCCAGAGTTGTCATGGAGTAGAAAAACAGCTTATGAGACTAGAGCCATGTTTTGAACCAGGCTGTAAATATGTTTTTTTTCTGTCGTAAAATCGGACATTTTAACATGGGGCTCAAATGTAATTGACTCCCTTCTGCAGCCTGCTCTAGCGGTTATTTGAGGAACTGCAGCTTTTTTGCACTTCCGCATTGGCTTCATTTTTCAGCGCCGGAGGTTGCCGCTTGGACTAAACCAACAGAAAGAGCAGAGATGGTCACATGACTGTGAAACAGAAACTCAAACTTTATATCCAAGAACAAAGACGGCTCATTAAGACGTTGTTGTTAAGCTAAAAAGATTTTCGCATCCTCACTGGAAGAATGCAAAGGTGCTAAATATAACTTCAAGAAATTGAATGTGTGCAACTTCACCTTATCATCACCTTATTTTCAATATAGTAAACAAACAGTTTAACTATTGTGTGCGTCCTCAGTTTAGTAACGACTGAAGTGTCGGCTGCTGATGCGATGATGTTGAACACAAGTTATTAAATTCTCTATATGAACTGTCTCAACTCCTTTCCACCGGCCTGCTAAGTCTCCACTATGCAGAGTGGCAGCACTCCTATGGAAATGTGACATTTGCTTTGTTTCCCGCCATCTAATGAGCCAGTTAACATTCAGTTGTTCACCCTAATCGACTCTTACGCTAACCGGATGGAGGCACAGGACTCCAAATAATTACTCTCTTTATGAGCCGGCGTCTAATGAATTTAAGTGGCATATTTACCAGTCGGCTGACTCTGGGTGGAAGTGATGGAATAAAAAGATGTCTGCTCTCAACCTAGCCAAAGACACATGTTAAAGTGTATATGTGGACTCTACAGCACCACTCGTGTTTCATCGACGCCGTAAAAAAAATGTAATTCTTCAACAGCTCTCAGTAAAAGTGAAGAGGCACAATTGGTGTCGCACCTTCACAAGTTCATTGTGGAAATGATTTTGAGGCCGAGTTTGTCAAGTAGAAGCTTCGACAACATGGACCTTGAGATTTCATGACCTTGATTGGGTGTTTTTCAAAATAAAGCCTGATTTACTCCCAGAATTTCGTCTTTTCTCTGCCCTGTTTGCTGGTTTCAAACATGCATCAATACAGTTTGACAGCTGCTGTAAAAAAGGCCTGATCGACACATGCTCGTCTTCTCATCTCCGACTTCATCTTTATGGGAAGTTTGTAGTTATGCTAAGTCGCCTGAGGGAGAACTGGACGAACCGAGGGAAAAAAACAATCTGTTATTTTTGATAAACGAAAGAGAAAAGTTGCTCTTTCAAACGTTATTGATCATTTTGCTTACTTTTATTTCAAGGTCTTTCAGTTTGACTTAGATAAAATTACCAAAGAGAAGCAAAGAGACAAATGTGCTATTAGAATTATTTATTGAATTTCTGTCTACTTTCTATTATAGCTCTTTAAATAAAGAGGGCTTTTGTGTGACTAGAGTGCATCAAGCAATTAAAATCAAATGGCTCAGACTTGGCTTTAAATAGAGTAAAATCAGACGGTTTGATCCGAAAACTTCTTGATAAATTTACAGCTTTTGACCGTGGCCATTATTCAGCGACACAGCCCCCTGAGGAAACACGCGTCAGATGAATCGAGACTTTGTGTTGTTTTCCATGGATGACTTTATCAAACCGTTTATTACAGAAAGAAATTGGATTTCACAAACTCGGCCTGATTGTTAAAACCCAACATGTCCACTCGCATTGATAAGGGAAATTCATAATTATTCTCTCAGCAAAATAACGTCTGTCTGCTGCTAATTACCGCCCAGTGTTTGAATCAGTCCGTCGTCAGAGACATGAAGTCACTCGTCACCTGGAAAGAAACGATGATCACATGGTTGTTTAGCCGCATGGCACCTCCTCATTTCACACCAGCACCTTCTCATGTTCCTCATCTCTTGGTTTCCAATCAGCGTCACCTCAGCCCTCGGCGCAGCCATTAGCATGTGAATCCCTGACTTAAATAGAGAAGCTCCACGGAGATTCATTCCCATCCAACTCGGAGGCCGAACTGAACGAAAGACGAGGCGAGCCCAGGTTTAATGCAGACGGTGGTGCAGAGGATGCAGCCTGTTTGTAAGTTGGGAATTAATAACCTGGAGCCACAGCTCAGTTCAATGTATGTAGGCCTCGTTTTAATGAGCTCATGTACACAATATACAGATTGTGGACATGAATGTATGAGCCAGTATTGACTTTGTTCACCTCAGCAGCTGAAAACGATCCAAGTCCAATATTCTCTGTCTATAAACTTTGCTTTTGGTCTCCACCAGCTCCTGAGGGAAATATCTGGCTCTTTAGCTGTTAAATGCTCCGCTGTGTTCAGCAGCAGGTCGCTCACTGTGTCTGTCGGCTGTTTGCTGCTGAGAAGGTCGCGCGCGGAGGCTTTTAAGAGCCTTTTTCTCAGAAACGGCTGCTGAGGCCAAATATGACGATATGAGAGCAGGGAGGCAGAAATGACTCAGTCTTATAATGATATAATGTGGCCTGGGCTTATTTTACTATACTGAGATAATATCATTATTGAAATACAACAATATGTGGACATGAAGCGTCTTATTATGTTCAAGTTGTTTGATTAGGTTGTTTACATTTCACTTTGTTGAATATATCTATTAATTGATGCTATTATTAACTTTTCACATGACTGTTTTATCTCATCTCAATACTTCAATGTTCTGCCTCCATCAAAGCAGACGAACAACCAAACTCATTAACCAGAGTTGTTATATACTGATTTATTTTAAGATAAGATAGCTGTTATTGAGCTTTATTGCTGTTCTGTTCTTCCATCCAATGTGACATTACTGTAACATAAAGACGTCGCTGTTGTGAAGCTGACCTCCTGGTTTTCAAAAAACAGACAGACAGACAGACAGAGTACTTTATTAATCCCTTTGGGAGGTTCCCTCCGGGAAATTGGCATCTCCATCACTTCTCGTATATTGCACTGTTTAAATATAGAATACAAATATAAAATAGAATATAAAATAGAAAATAAAAAAATATAAAATCTAAAAATAGACAATAAATTAGGCAGTAGAGGTAGCAGGAATTTGAATCAGAAGTAGGCACTTGTAGGAGATCTACAGAAAATATGCATGTGTATGTGTGTACCTGAGTGTGTACATGTATGCTAATGGTAATGGTAGAGTGCATATAGTAATATAATATAATAATATAATATAGCATGTAGTAGTATGATATAGCATATACAATGTATAACATCCAGGAGTATAACATACATGTACATGTATAATATAATAATATAGTAGTGTAATGTGATATATACTACACTCTACTACATATAATAGTAATAGTAGTCATATACTATCAAAATATAATGTAGTGTAGTATAATAATAATATGTGGTATAATAATAATAATAATAGTCTGTAATATATAGACTATATATCTTATATATATATATATATATATAATGAACCTGTGATCCAATTATATTTATCTCTGAGAGCTGCATAGCTGTTGTAAGTTGCAGTTGAGCGCAGGAATGACAAACTCTCACATCTCCGATAAAGTTTTGATATTCGGCTGATGACCTCTAAAGATGCTGTCGACAGTCTTGTGCTAACAGATCTGCCGTCACACCGGGGACAGTGCTGCCTGTTACATAAGCTGTGACTGAACTGAACGGATGTGATGGTTGGCAAAATGGACATTTAGTGAAGTGAAAGCTCCAGTGTTATTCATCACAGTCTTAGTTTTTTTTTTGTTTTGTTTTCTCCTGTCTGTCTCTGATTTGAATATCTTATCAAATCCATCTGAGCACGCCACATTAGTGAAGGATTAATCTGAAGCGTTCAGACAATGAGCGCTATCAGCAGCCATCTGCTCTGTTGAAGTGTCCTTGAGCAAGATAGAGATTGTCTGTCGGGCTCAGGGACGCTGTTATGCTTCTATGGCTGCTGAAAAGATGAATTTTCTTTTGAGGGCCCATAAAAAAAAAAAAACAGTATCAAAAGAAAAGTACAACATTCAGAATGTCAGCAAATTTCTGCATGTGCAGTCGAAGGGCACATTCATAAATGTTGGACTAAAATGTATTCTCAAGAATGTCCTCATGTTTATTAGAGGCAGAGGAGAACTTCATGTGCGTGACTTGAAACCTTTGGTCGACCTAACTGTGCTGAGATGCATGAGTCAGAGTACAAAATATCCACGACCTCTCTGAACTCGTCACGTTTCTGTAAACCTAAAACCCTTTTACTAATTACATCTGTTCTCGAAAGTGAAGAAGTAGTGAAAAGTGGCGAATTAGCTTTGATGTGTGGAACTATAAATAATAAGCTTTAAAGTGAAATATAAAATCCCCTCGAGTGGACATAATTAAAACATTACTCGAGCAAATCCTGCTTACTCTCCGCCCCCCCCGCGGCGAGCCCACACAGGTGAAGCCGACATCAGAACAGGTCCGATAAATTCACAAATATCTGGGCCGGGGCATCTTAGCACGGCCCCGCACGCC
>JBBMOC010001520.1:0-11335 GCA_037975185.1 Centropyge bicolor | reverse complement strand
GGGGAGAGAGGAAAAAATAATAATAACAATAATAAAATAAAATAAAATAAATAAATAAATAATTATTTAATGGTTCTTGAAAGCTACATCTTCAAAGTCTTTTCTTCCATCACTCAGGAGATATCTCGGTGAGGATCCCGGTCCAGTTCTCCGACGAGTGCTCCGACCCTCATGACTGGTCAGCCAGGATCTACCCGGGCGACGTGCATCCTCACTCCGTCTGCGTCCACGTCTGCTCCCCGGTCCTGTCCTCGGTGGGTCTGTACCACCTCCACGTCCACATGCGGACCGTCCAGGACGAGACCAGCTACGCGGTGGGAGCCTTCGTGCTGCTCTGCAACCCTTGGCTGAAAGGTGCACTAACACTCCTCTCTGCTAGTCTACAGCTGTTGCTGTTTTGAAAGTCCTTCAACGGCGCTGCCATGTGTTTTCAGAGGATCCGGTCTACATGCCGCTGGAGGCCCAAATAGAAGAGTACGTGAAGAGTGACTGTGGTGTGGTTTACATGGGCAGCAGTCTGAACATCAGCAGGCGCCCCTGGCTGTTTGGTCAGGTATGTGACACTCTGTGAACTCTCACCTCATTTCCTTTACTTCACTTCCTTCTACCACACTTCCTGTCCTCATCACGCATTGATTACTTCTCATTTCCTTCACCTGTGCACTCCCTATTTAAGTCCTGCACACCCCTTCAATCAGCCTTTTCACCTTTTCACTGATCTCAGTCCATGTGTTTTTTGTCACGTCCTTTGTTGAATAACTAATTGAAGAATTGAAAATAAATCAGTCTATACTTTGCTCAACCAAGTCTCCTGGCTCATGCATCCTGACCGATGCCCATCACGATAATAATTTTATCCTGAACCCTCCTCCTCCTTAACACACATCATTACGTCTGGCATCACTATTTTTCTACAATTCTCCAATTTTATTTAGCAGACACTTTTAGCGACATACATTGACATACCAATGGAACAGCCATTAGGGGCAATTAGGGGTTCAGTATCTCGCCCAAGGACTCTTCGACACATAGGCTGCAGGAATCGAACCACCAACCTTCTGATTGGTTGACAACTGCTCTACCTCCTGAGCTACCGCCCCCATTTTTATCACCTTGCTTTTTTTACTTTTTACTTGCTTTTAGTGTTACAGTCAGCAAAATGTTTAACCAAACCAAAGCCTGGAGATGTGGAAGAGAGAGAGAAAGACATGAGCTGCATTATTATTATGAGTTATTTTCACTTTTCCACTGCAAAAAGTTGTTGATAGCACCAACTCCACCTGTTTTTGATTGCAAGAACTGGGACTAAAAGGTGGAGTTAAAACAGTCCAGGTTGCTGGTTGGTCAGTGAGAATCAGAGTCGTCTCCATGTTGTAATAAACCTCCATATCACTGTGAGACTAGTGAACGAGTGAGCGAGAGCCGGCGGCAGAAAAGGGACAGTGAACCTTCTTGAGAAAAGTTTGTGAAAGTGAAATTAGCCCCGAAGCCCCAGTAACAACCTCGCTCACATTAAGAGTCCATGTTAGGAGTCCAGTGCAGGCGCAGGTGGAGGGGTCCTAACAAATATTCAGCTGTTGTGTTTCTGTGGTTGCAGTACGAGTGTGGGGTCCTGGAGGCCTGTCTGCAGCTCCTGCAGGTCTCCCCCCAGCACCTCAGCGACAGACGCAAAGACTACATCCTGCGAGCGGACCCCGTCTACCTGAGCAGGGTCATCTGCGCCATGGTGAGAGACAACACACAAACACTCTGTGTGTGTGTGTGTGTGATCAATATGCACAAACACACACATGCATTTGTGTGTAATATGTATAATCCTCTGTTTCTCTTCCTGTCTAAGGTGAACTGTAACGACGACCTGGGTATTGTGATGGGGAAGTGGCAGGGCAGCTACAAAGGTGGAGTAAATCCCACCGAGTGGAGCGGCAGCGCTGACATCCTCGAGCGCTGGCTCTCGTCCAACTGCAGCCCTGTGCGCTATGGACAGTGCTGGGTGTTTGCATCTGTCCTCTGCACAGGTACTTTGAATAGATACAGGAGTGTGTTTATGCCGAAATCAGATTTATTGAGCTTTTCTTTAACACAGAACAGTTTTCAAACCTCTTATTGAATTTTAATTGGCCTTTAGAATCCTGATAACTAAACCCACCTACACTAGTGATACTTACATTAGTATAGTATTATATTGGTTTCATCCCAGTTATTAGTCTCATCCTTCCAGAAATCAGCACTATTGATTAGTTCCAGAAGTGACTGATGAGACTAAACTTAGACAAAAGACAGAAAATACTTGATAAAAGTGCTGAATCCACAGTGATGCTTTCACTGACCTGACTTCAACTCTGCCTTTTTTAATCCGAAGAAGAATGGGAATTTATTAATCTTGAGGTGACGGCATGAGATTTAAATTGGAATTTAAAATATTATTATCACTACTTCGTTTTTTGAAAAAAATATTCATCATGCTTAACATTTCAGACCTAAATCTTGAGTCCTGCTCCATCTCATGTTTGAGACTGACTTTTTTTCCCCCCAGTGATGAGAGTGCTGGGGATTCCCTCCAGGGTGGTGACGATTTTTAACGCAGCCCACGACACCGATGGCGACCTGAGGATCAAAGAATATTACTCGAGCACTGGGGCAAAGCTCAGCCGGTCAAAGGACAGTGTTTGGTTGGTGTCTCTCACTCTCAAACAATAACAGTTGTTCTTTACTTTTCTGTACTTTAGCATTTTTATGATTTTTTGTTTCACTATAATTCAGCATATTCTCTGCTTCTTCTACATGTTAGTCAGATTCATACTGTTTACTGTTTCTCTTGCAGTGCATTTACGTAGTGATAATGTACAGTATATTATTGCTCTGTGCATGCGTTTCCATGGTTACTGGTGTGTGCACTAATGTTTGCTGAGTGTGTTTATATGTTTCTATGTCTCCCTCGCAGGAACTTCCATGTGTGGGCAGAGTGCTGGATGAGGAGACCGGACCTCGGTGCTGGTTTTGATGGCTGGCAGGTCGTGGATCCGACCCCCCAGGAGAAAAGTGCAGGTGGGTCATTTGTTCAGATTTTAATCTTTTCAACTTCATGCATTTAGCATTTTCAAGTTTGACCAGAAATCTTTTCGTAGAAATGAAAAAATATAGGATAATGAGGATTACCTGTCCATGTTAACTAACTAATGTAACACTGAACGCATCATCTCTGCAGGGATATTCTGCTGTGGCCCCTGCCCAGTGGTTGCCATCAAGCGACGTTGCCTCGGGGCCCCTTATGACTCGGCGTTCGTCTACGCCTCCGTTGACGCCGACATCGTTCGGCTGATCGTGCGTAAAGGACTGGTAATCGGGAGGACGGTGGACACTGAGTGGGTGGGACAGCTCATCTGCACCAAGAGCGTCGGCTCAGACAGACCGGAGAATCTGACCTGGACTTACAAGAGCAAGAAGAGTAAGACGAGGCCCTCTGATTTACTGAGTTACAGAGCAGCAGGTGGAGGTTCAGCATGATGAAATCTGATTTTCTCATGGTTTCCTTTTCAGGGAAGCAACCAGCAAGCTGTATGAGAAGTGCAGTAATAAGAGGTCAGTGGTTGTATTACAACTTATCTTCACCCTGTGGAGAACATCCATCTATGTTCTCCAGGGGTTTTATGGCCATTTTCTGTCAGTGGCTGTGTAACAAATCATCCCTCCTCTTCTCTCCATGCAAACATACAGCACATATCCACACATTAACAGAAGGTATTTTGTGAATTAAATCCCCTTTAAATCCCCTGTGGAGCCATTTTTTATATGAGTTGGCCTCCTGAGCTCTAGGTGGCAGTAATGTGCCCAGAAAGGTGAAGGGTAATAGAAGAGGAAAGAGGTGAGATTCTAATACAAATAAGTTCCTGTTGTCCAGAAAACTATCCCATAATTTCCACCTTAATGAATTCCCTTGAGACAAAGTAAATAAGTAAAGAGTAGGACAGATGATTGACAGCTCTCTCTACATCAACTTGAACTTGGCTGGACAAATGCACCGCTCCCTGGTTGCTCTTTGTTTCCTGAACATCCTCATTAATTATCCACACAACAGTTACTGACTGATTGACTGAAGCTGCCAGCTCCACGCTCTGTGTGCACAGCCTCAGTTTAAGAATAAGCTCACAGAGTGCCATCTGGTTAAGACAGGCTTTGTTCTCTTGCAGGAAGTCTTGATGAACTGTTGACCAGTTTCCCTTCTGATACTGTTGCTTCTCTCATGACATAATCTCTCTCATTTTTACATCAGGGGGTGCTGTCCCAAATCTTACCTGGCAGTCCTCTCCAAAGCTGGGCGGAGCAGGTGAGCTTCCATTCAACTCACAACACATACATGTATGCCAAGTCACTATTTGAGCTTCATATTCATCGTCATTGTTCGAGATCACAAAAATCTATATGCTGATAAATAGTAAAATTAGTTTTTGCAAATGGGGAACTTTGGATGAAATTACTTCAGACCATATATACTGTGTCTGAAATCACTCTCTTACCCACTCATTCACTATTTCCCACATAATAAAGCAGCATATTAAAATGTGTGAAGACGTTTCCAGTTAGTCTGGATGCTTCCAGCTTGTACTGATTATTAGGAACTGGAAATATGCACAAATAGCCCTGATAATATTTGAGCTGTAACTACAAACTTTCCATTTAACCTGGGAGGTGAGAAGTCAATATTACATGCTTCAAAATCACTGTGGTGACAAAATAGGATATATTACACTATACAAAATTCTGGATAAGATATTTAACTGGTTGTGCTCAGCCATTTTGTTTTGTCACAGAATCTTAAAGGGACACTAAGATGTATTTTTCCTGTCAGTGCCAGATGTGTTCTCTCACTGAAAAGTAAACATTTATCACCTTGATGAACTTTGACTTGATGCTGTTGCTTTTTCTTTACAAAATCTCTCCCATGTTTTCCAATGCTGTCCTTCCTTTATGCCTCCATGTCTGGCACAGCAGGAGGGCACATTAACAACACTTTCTATTAAAATGTCATGAGCTAATTGGAACTGGACCCAGTCTAGTTTGAATGTTGATCAGTGGAGATGCATGGCTGTACTCTTGATTTTAAAAAACTGTGACTGATTGGAATTGATGTCTATATTGGGAATATAATGTTTGATCAAAGACAAAAAACAAGTGTTCAAGATCTAAACACACACAGTTTGCACCACAATTCTAGTCTATTCTTCAACCTACTCCAATGCTAACAATGCTCTCATCTTTCCCCAGCGTCTCCAGAAGGACCATCACCCAGTTTGGAGGTGTCCTTAGTCGTAGAAGGGGTCCCGTCGATGGGCGACAGCATCGTCGTGTGTGTGACGGTCACAAACCTGTCGAGCGACTCCAGGGTCCTGATGGAGCACGTCGACGCTCAGCTGAAGGAGTTCGACAGCAGCCCGCAGAACAGCTTCTGGAAGACACACAAAGAAGTCCACATCGGGCCGGGCGAAGGTGAGGAGGAGCGCGCTCAGTGTCTGGCACTAATGCTGCAATGACAGTACTTCATTCTAGTACAATTTACTCTATAATAAGTAAAGTAGAAAGAATAAAGAAATTTCTATTTGATTTTGAACGTTCCCACATCCTTCACCTGCAGTGTTGCAGCTCCACCACACCATCCCTCCCTCTGCGTACGAGTCGGCCGTGGCAGGTGATGACATCATGAACGTGGCGGCGGTGATAAAGGACGTGTGGACGAAAGAAAGAGTCCTGGCTGCTCAGGAGTTCAGCCTGACGTCACCACAGATTAGCATAGAGGTACAGCAGCATCCTGACTCTTCAGCTCACAAAGTGTTACAAATACATCATGTAGTGTTGTTTTCTTTTCTTTTCCTTCTTCACCTTTGTTCACTTGGATCTCTTCCTGTCAGCTGTATATGACAGCATGAAGTTACTGAACCAGTCCTCCCTCACTCTGCATCTGTGCAGCCTTCGTTGACCTAAATCTCTTCACTGAATCTTATCATGACGATTATATCACATCCTATTAGATGCACAGAATTTGCCTTATATCATAGAGTCAGTTTACTCCTTTAAGTCTTTAAGTTGTTTATTTTGCTGCCCTCTTTGCTGAGTCCAGATTTGACATGGATGACGAGCAGAAATAGTCACGTGTTGCACCAGATGTTGATCTCAGCTTTTAGCACATCTGGATCATATTTCTTTATACTGTCATGATGAGTAATTAACAACTGGAATCACCTGAGAGTTTCATACTGAGGTTATTCAGCTTAAAACAAAACATACCAAAGCAGAATTTATCAAAACATTTCATCCCATTCATTACATTGTCAGAAGAGAATTATATTGTCTATGTTGGCTTTGCTGCATTTTTATTAAAATCAGAGTTGAAAAAAGTCAAATATATGGATTAGTGTTTGACATGTTGCCATATAAATACTTGGTGTTCCAAACATACAGCATGCAAATATGTCAGGATCAGATGGCAGTGCTCAAAAAAACAGGTTTGTACTAAACGACCACAGACTCTAAATCATGTTGGCTCTGTGTTGTACTGTAGTTAAAGTTAATGGGTATAGAGAGTAAAGGTCATGGGTTCATCAAAACCCAAATCATCAGCTCTACATCAGCTTTAAATTAGTGGTAACTAATCAATTGAAGCGTTACTGTCGAGGTTTTTGTTGTCTAGCTTCTCATCATGTAACTTGTGTCTTCTCCACAGATCGAAGGAGGAGACAACATCCAGGTGAAGAAGGAGCACACGGCCCAGGTGTCCTTCATCAACACGTTTAGCAAAGCTCTGACTGGAGCCGTGCTGACGATAAAGGGATCCGGCTTGTTACAGGGCGAGCATGAGGCCAGGTGAGTCTGCTTACACCTGGATCTCAACACATGCAATAAATCAGCGTTTTCAGGTGATGGTTCTGGTCGTTACAGGGGTAAAGGAAAAACACAGTCAGTCACATTCCAGCCACATCACGCACATCTACCTCGTTTAAGCTGCGGAGTTATTTTGTAAGTTCTTGAGGAATGTGGTCTGGGAATGCCGTCAGGTGTGTTGTCGGAGCAGCGGGAACATCATGTTGTTACATGTGTGGTCAAGTAGTTCTTCTATAGATCAAGACACCGTCACCCTCAGGGGTTAAATTTACCAATATATTCATATATTCATGCAGTCTTCTTTTTCTCTCCTCCTTAAAAAATATAGCATGCTATGATGAAACAAACTGCTGGAAACAAATATAAGAATACAGAAGAAAATATGACACTAGTTTTACATTTGAATGTGATGATGACAGACAGAAAAAAAACATATAAGAAAAGACGTAAAATAAACTAAACAACAAGGCAAATTCTGTTTTCTTTGGGTTGCCAGGTTTGTCTGTGTTGACTGGCCTCAATGCTCAGGTTCAGGCTGTGTAGTTACTGAGTTTTCCCTTTGCTAATCTGCCACTTGGTGTTGTCTGTTAATGGCACTATGGTTTATTTTAATGGACCAAAAAACAACTTCTTATTCACCCTATGGAAGACTGAGAGTCATTTCCTTTATGTAGCAGACGAGAATCACCTCATGGTCAAAGAGCTGGAGCCACTCTGCTTTTATTAACATCTGGTTTGAAACATAGCATCAATACATTTTCCCTGTTTGTGGTATTAAGACAATCCTCCCATCTCCTCTGTTTTGTTCATCTACATCTTTTATAGTTTCAACTGGACCAACTTTGTTAGAAAGTTTGAGAAGTTTAAAATCCATCGTATCCTGCTTTGGTCTTATTTCCCTCATATTTCAGACCCCTGGAGCCACAGTGGCTTTGTATGGGCACAGACAAAGCTTCAGCCCTGAGGGGAATAAGCTGGCTAATTAGAGCAGAGATTCAGCAGAAACATCTAGTTAAGAGGAAATACATCACCATGCTAAATACTGGAGCAATGAAACGGCTTTGGCAATTGCTTTTTTTTGGCTGGAGAAAGGGCAGAATGTGAGGTCTGGGAGCCTGAAAAATCTCTGTATCTGGCTGTGGATTTGTTGAGTAATTGGTGATATTAATCAACACCCTCTTGCTCGTTGTCCAGTTTTATTACCGACTCTGAAAACAACGGATCTGCACGTGTCTGGAAACGTTCCGTGTGTGTCTTTGTGGAAAGATTAAGTCTCTCTTCTCTCGCTCCCAGACTGGTTCTCCTGCAGCGAGGTGACAAAATGGAGAAGACGGTGTCCATCATGGCCACTACACCTGGCATGAAGCTGCTGATGGCCACTCTGTCACACGGCGGCAGCCCCAGGGTCGTTTCCAGGAGCTTCCTCAAAGTCTCTGTGGCGGCTGATTGACGCTGACCTCTAACAGCACAACTTAACTTATTTTAATGCAGATAATAGTTTTTAAACTCACTATCATCACTACTATATTTTCTAAACACATCTCAGGCAAAGATGATTTATTTATATTCCTCAGTAAAGTGTACAGTGATTATTCAATGATCTGAATAATGGATATATTTTGTATATATGATCATACATTATTTATGTATTTTCCCATATGTGCTTATAATTTTTTTAACACTGTCTCTGCTGACTTTCGTTTTTCCTTTTTGTTTCTTTATGTTTCGAACTCTTGGCTCTTTGTCAAACTTTGTCAAAGTCAAAAGAAATTAAGCCTAAAAAGTGATTTTGTTTTATTTGTTTGACCTTCACATTTTCATTAAGATACAAACATACATCTCCATAAGTGGAAAGTGTGAGTATGGAACTGAATATATCTTGGTTGGTTGTGTTCACACCTATGGGCTGAACTCATGAGGCTTAAATATGATCACAATGATCAAATATGATCTTGTCAGTGTTGCCAGTGAAAATCCATTGGCTCATACATTTTCACAGGACACTTGGTTATTAAGTCAGAAGCAGTTGCCTGTGCTGTCAGCATCCAGGTGCCTTTGACTTCCTGCCAGCGTGGTCAGTGAGTTGACACCTGTTGTACAAGTCAAAGGTGGAAGTAAAGCCAGAGAAGGTTGTGCACTGTAATGACGTTTGAGAGACACATTGAAAAGGAATTGTCAAAAAGCAAAGCAACAAAAGATGAGATATTCTTACTTTATCACCTGGTTTCTGGATCGTATACTTCCCATAATGCAACACTATAACATCTGTTGTTTGACCCTCCCTGTTGACTGTGTCCCAAGTTTGTAACACAGACTTCCTGTTCAAAATTTGTAGCCTCCAAGTAAGGTCGCTGAAGTTGATGCCATTTGATTTGCCTTTATAAAGCTTTACTTGACATTATGAAAATGTTTAACAGGATCCACACTATTTATAAATTGATTTTGACACTTAAAATGGGTGGATTAGCCCTTTACAGCCTCAGTTGGCCTCTGCTGCATTGCTGTACCTCAGTTTCACCACTTGGTGGCAGCAGTGGCGTATCCAGTTGTGTGTTCCATGTTTTCTCTCTGCAAATCACTCTGAGACTGTTGAGATGAAGAAAAAATAAATAATAATCTGTTTTTGTGGTTAAATGTTTCTTCTGTGGTTCTTTTCATCACTTTTCATCTGGCGCTGCTGTTTCCTGTGATCATAATGTGGAAATTAGAGGTTTAGTCTCAGGCTTATTTTTTAAAAAGTTTTCTCGTGCAGTGTCAAACTAAGTGTTCACATATTCCATTGGGCTTGTTTTTAATTCTGTATTTGTTGTCAGGGAAACGACTTCCTGTGCAGCCCCAACATTTCAAACATTTTATTCAAGAGTGTTTCTCTGTACACGGCCACACTCTTATACTAAGAATCAACTGCTTCATGAATTGGTAATGTCGAGACCCAGATCTTTTGTGATTCATCAAAATGAGCAGAATTTCTTAAAAATCTAATTATCATTGAAAAAGTGTAGAGAAGAGTTAATGTAAGGAAGACGTGTACGATCAACTTTCACACTGTAAAAAAACAAAGCATAGAGGAATTTATGAGTTATGACCTTAATGTAGATACAAATTTATGAATTCGACAAATTTTTATTTTCAGACTTTTTTTTAAATTCAATTCAACTCATGATCAAAACATTAACAGAAGGCCCAGCATGCATTGTTCTGACCTGTTCTGTAGTTGAAAGAAAAGATATGTGTCACATGATAAGAGCCTTCCAACGCTGTTACACATCACAATCTAAATATTAGAATCAGTTATGATGTAAAAATTCTGTGGTTAAGGTCTGTTTGGGTTTAGGCACAAAAATGACTTGTTTTTGGTTTTGGTTAAAATGACTCCATTAACATGAAGGAGCCTCAATAATCACTGTGTCACGATAATAATAAACGTGGTTCAGGGATGATGGTGGTCTCAGTCAACTTAAATCTGCCGACTTTGCATTTTTTACAACTCCACGAGACGACTGAACAAATCACTCATCTTAAGTTCAGTTTGTTAAAGTTGTAGCAGCTTAAAATGTTTAATAGATCTGAAGTTTGTTTTCTAATGTGAAGGAAGCTGATTTATTTTACTATCCAAGGACGGTTGAATCGAGGACAACTGGACCTGGTTGAAGACGTTTCCCCTCTCCTCCAGCTCTAGTCCAGCTTTGGTCTCCGTGGGGTCGTTATCAAGGTCACTGACACCACCTGGCTCGTCGGTGTCATTAGAGTCGTTGGAGTCTCCTGCTGCACGAGGCCAAGTGCTCACGGCTGTTCAAGCTTCTTTTATAACATTTTCCAAATTCTAATCTAATCTCCCGCCTGGTGGACAAACAGACGCTGAAGGCTTTTGGCAGAAGAAGAGAAGCTGGTTTACTGTAAGAGACCTGTCCAGGAATAGGTCCATCAGCCGGCCTATGAAACTACACACAAGGCCACTTCCTCCTGTCAATATAATGGATCAATACAGAAGATGTGAGGTCTGTATTTGGACATTTGATTCCAGGTATGGATGCAGCTTATAGGCAGAGGGTTGTTTTCACCTAAAGGGTTCCGGGCTGACATGTGTGTGTGCCGAACAGCTTGCGATCTCACCTCGGTGTCAGGGAGATTGAGGCGGAGGCGTTGGCAGACGGAGACGATAATCAGACTCCACGCTCGCTGATTTTCAGACAAATTAAACGTCAGGGGAAAGCAGGGAGCGGGACCGCTGGGCTGCTTTGAAAAGCTGAGGCTATCATAAATTATTAATGGCTCCCCGTCACGGCCTCCCTCTCTTCATCCCTCGCTCTTTTCAACCATCCTGTTCTTCATCCATCTCTCCCTCTCGGCTCCTCAGTGTTGAACCTTTCTTTATTCGCCTCCCTCGCTCTTCCTCTGTCCTCTGTCCCCGATTCATGTTTCAGCTTCCTTCCTCCTCTTTTCATCCCTCCTTCCTCCC
>JBBMOC010001519.1:0-11338 GCA_037975185.1 Centropyge bicolor | reverse complement strand
ATTTAGCATTTAACCTAGCTGGTTAGCCGTAGCTAGTTTGATTATTTTGAATAAAGCGGCTTTTTTCAGCCAATAGCGTTCATTCGACCCGCCTCAGCTCCGCCCTCGCTCCACCTCTTTGTCCATATTTGGAGTAACCGGAGGTAGGCTACCAAGATGGCTACGCACTACGATTTGCTTCATTTTTGCTCTTCAGAAACCTATGGGTGACGTCACGGACACTACGTCCATATTTTATACAGTCTGTGGTGTGTACTCACGTGCCAACAGGAAGTGAAAATGTCTGAGTTTCCTTGAACGCACCAACAGACAGACTTTACAAACTGTGTCCCTGCTGCGTTGTTGTGTCTGCTCGTTCCTCCGCAGGGCAGCGTGTGCGAGGACTGGACCACAGTGTACTGCTGTTACCCTCTGGCTGTGTGTCAGATGATAAGAGAGATGAAGAGGAGGATGAAGACGCAGACGTATCATGTGTCCACCGCCCTCGAATGCTCCTGAAGACACCGGGGACCGTCAGCGAGGCCGGTCCTCTTACAGAGTGGTGAGGGTCCGCCGAGACCTCTGCTACCAACAGCACCAGGAATCGATACTACGATGGTTTGAACTTACTTTCAAATGCCCCCGAGGACGCCTTGGCCAATAAATCAAGCCTGTGCTGCAACATTCAAAGAAGACTGGAAAGGACGAACTTTGATTAATGGCATAAACAGCAAAAAGAATCAGAGGTCTGAACCAGCTTAAAACTGCCTTTGAGCTTATTAGATTCCGATTCAAACCTGCTTTTACACTGCTGTTTAGAGAGCGTGTTGTTACAGAGAGGACATAATGAACTTGGTTCCTGTTTGTGTTGCAGAGGTGGGAAATCATCAGCTGCATCTTGAGTCCGGCGAAAAGCAGGTCACATGACGCTGGTCTGTTTTCAGTCACTGTCAGAAAACAGCAGTAAACATCTGGTGCAAACTTTCCAAACCTGCCACTTTCTTTAACTCTGAACGTCTGAGCTTGAAACAGCAGCTTTTATTTTGTTAATCATAATCAGGATACGACCATAATCATAAATCATTAAACCCACTTTAATACATACACTATTTTGTTTTGATTCCTCGAGGCACAAAAACAGCAGATTTCCATTAAAGGTCAGTTCACATAAATCCTGATAAAAACATTTTCTCAGTCTCCACTAATGGGACAAAGGCATGAACTTGGTTTCAGCTTTATTTGAAATGTCATCCAATATAATGGAGGTAAACTTTGTTTGTGCTGCTTCAAATATTTTTTGATTTAAAAACATGTTTTACGAAAAAACAACAGGGAGAAATTCCTCGAAATTAGAGGTGTGCGATACTGCAAGATTTGGTATCGATCCGATACCAAGTAAATACGGGGCCAGTATCGCCGATACCGATACCAATACCGATACTTTTAATATTTATGGTTGATGTAGCATCACACTGCTGACCCTTAGGTGTTTTTGTGGTTTTTCCTTGGGATTATTTTGTTAAAACCAAGGACAGAATTTGGGCAAAGTTTAAAGGCGACTGCAAAATACTTTGTTATTAAAAACAGAAACAATAGAGCAGTAAGTAAAAAAATTTCCGCCGAACATTGTTATGTGTGCATTTTTTTCTAAAAAAAAAAACAAAGTGAAAAAAATTATTACATGAGAGCAAATTAAAACAAAATCTTTTTTGAGGTAGAGTGTTGAGAAACTACAATACAAATATAAAATTTAATTTCCCCCCTTCAGTGCACTTCTTTTCTCGATTTTTCTTAATTAAAAAAGTGTACAAAATTATCAAACCACAACAAATGTTATAAAAAAATTTCTGCTTCAGTGTGTGTGTGTGAGAGAGAGAGAGAGATGAATGAGCGGGCCTTGCTGAGGTTGCCTGCTTGCTTGTTTGCCTGCCGCCGCTGAGATACATGATGGTACAACATCACAGCACAAGAGGGGGAGGAGGAGCAGAGTGCGCCTGCTCTGCGCTGAGAGTGAGACAGAAGAAGAGGCAAGTCCGGCGATCTGGCTGTCGCCTCTTTGACGAGACCGCACAAGCATACACAAGAGCGAAACTGACAAAAGTATCGATCTCATCACGCTAGTATCGATCCGATAGCGATGCCAACTCGGTATCGATACTATCGATATTTGGATCGATCCGCCCACCTCTATTCGAAATGAGAAAAGAGATTTGGATGAACCGACCCTTTAAGTTTGTCAAAGGTCACCAGACACATTATGGCGTTCTCAGCACCGGAGACAATGCACCGGAGACAATGTCTATAAATAAGACGGATAAATCTCATTTTCAACTTCACAATTAGAAGCGAAGCCAAGAAAAGTGCAGAAAAGCAGAGTCAGGTCATTTTAATCTCAGCACTCATTTGGGTTCTTAATTAAGCATCAACGCTTTTGAGATTTGTTTTATTTATATCAGACTGTGGGATGGAGCCATGAGTCCGTTCAGTATGCACAGCCACTCGTCTGATTACGAGCCGGCCACGGCGGCGCTCCCATCGCAGTCAACAGTTCAAGTACAGTCTGATGATAATAAAGCCTATTTCCATATTTTTTTGATAATCTTTCATCCGTCTGTTCCTTGATTCACTTCAGGCATTCAATCATATTATTAAACCGGTCCTGATTGCTGTGCTCGCCTGAACCCGAAAATGCCAACCAACAAGAATGGATTATGGAAAAATGTTATTCACACACAAAGCAGATGGGTCCTCAAAGGGCAAATATGTAATTTGTTAACTCTTACGGATGTGGTCCCCCCCCCCCCACACACACCTGGCAGCCGCCTCCACCGAAATGGGGAAAGGGAGAAAATGGGTTTGGTGGAAGCAGAGAGATGTGGATAATAAAATCGAAGCGTGTTTAACTCTCTTTCAAGGATGTTAATCTGCTGAATGAAAGCAACATTTTTCACATCACTGAAGGTCTTCATCACTGCTGCATTTCTCTCCTGTGTGATTATTTTGCTGTTGGTTTTATGCATATCGGACGCCCACATCCATAACCAGGAGTGATACTCAGCTAAAGACTGACTGAGCATCAGAATGACGGAACAATGACTCGTACACAGAGGTGATCCATGTTTGTCAGGGAGGACAGATTACACCAGATTATCATCCTCGTAATGACGCAATCGAACACAGTGGCGTGTACATAGACATATATACGTCAACACCGCATTGAGTGCTTTATCACGTGTCGACGTCGCCGCCATATTGGATGTGGCAAGAGCTAACCATCGACACATATACGTCTATGAGAGCAAACAGAGAAGATGCCTCATCCATGTGCTGCCAAATTGTACCAACCGGTTTTCAGTCCAAACCAGATCTCACAGGATTATCTTCCACAGATAGGACAGAAAATTCTGAAAAGAAAAAAAAAAAAAAATTCTAAAAAAAATTCTGTTTGTTTCCCAAGTGTATTAGTGTGTGTGTGTGAATAGGTGAATAAAAGACATTAACTTAATTAACTTAGAAAGGCGCTTTATAAAGTTCGGTCCATTTACTTGCATTAGTTTACGGGGCAGATCTGCCACATCCAATATGGCCGACACGCTGACGTATCGCAGCAACGGGTCCACCTGCTCAATGCGGCGTCTATTATGTACATGTCTATGGGCGTGCAGGCCGACATGTGTAGCAAGCTTTAGAGAGAATGTACCACTTTGCTTTGCATTGTGGGGGTTTATGTCGCTCTGTGGACAGCGTGAATTCGCAGCCCGTGTCCTGATGGCGGCTAATCAGACCTAATCCTAATCATTGAACAGTTTTCACGATATTTCTTAACAAAACAACACAAGTTTGTCCTTGTTAATTCCACAATTAGATCATTGAAGCCCTGACCAAGCGTCGGTTTTTGACGCGCTGGGAGTGAGACTGTGTTGACATATCGGGTATGAGATTAATCTGCAGATGATCCACTTCAAAAGGAGAACGAACTTTTCCGTGGATGTGGTCTGCATCAGACTGGGGAAGCCTTGTATTTACCAGAGGTACTTGTACTTTCCTTAAGTCTTTCTTCTCATGTCACTTTCTACTTGTACTCCACTACTTTCCTGAGTGACATATTGTACTTGAGATTTCACTTTTTTTATCTGACAGCTTTAGTTATTAGTTAGTCTACAGTTTTTTACAAGCAAAACATATGAAGAGATCATAAAATATATTGTTTTGCTATAAATGAAACTACCCAGCAGTACTAGTACAGGTGAAATGATCAGTTGCTGTGTTTCCTCTTCATTATTCTAATTTAAATGCTGTCAAACCAAGCAGTCAACTGGTTGATGGAGAAAACATTTAGCAGATTAATCCACAGTGGAAATGGAAAATAGTTCCAAACGAGCTCCATCTACAACATTAAAATCCTGCTTTTACATTAAAGCAAGAGCAATAATGATTTAATGAGATCATATATAATCGTCTCACAATCACAAGTGCTTTTACTTTTTACTTTAAACACATTTTCCTGATGAAATCTAACTTGTAACTTTTACTTGTAACAGTAGTTTCAGAGTGAGGTATTAGTACTTTTACTTCCTCCAGCTCTGGTGCGATCTGACTTATGTCTGCATTAGGCTCCAGTGTTTCCCGAGCAGCTCTGGATGGATAAATCTTCCTGCGGCTCCGCTCTCCTCGACCTGCTGGGGGTTGTTAGCGAGCAGGATCTGCCTCGAGCAGAGCTGCCTTCAGGCGCCGTGGTAACATCTTTCCCTCCCTGCGCAATGACCAAATGTTATTGCTTCAGCATCAATAGCTTTAAATTGGCTCGGTAAATTGGAAATCTATTTGCTTTGCAAACCAAACACACCCTCAAAACGTCTGACATCGTCTTCCAGACTTTATGTGCATATTTACACACACTTTTTAAAATGTGCCGATGTGCTGCAGCAGCTCCTTCTCAAAGTCGTGGCTGTCATTACATGGGACATTTAACTCTTCTCCAACAACTTTCTCAAGCTCCCATAAAAGTCAGTGACAGCCAGTTAGCGCCACGGTTCTATTTTTAAAGGGTCAGTTCACTCAAATTTCTACTAATTTGATGAACTTTAATTATCTCATGTTCGTCATTTACAGCTGTTTAACAGAACAAAACTTAAAGCATTAAATGAATATTAGAACCTCTGTGTGTACAATTAAACAGAAAACATATTTACACTTTATATATCACCACACACACACACACACACAGGTTTGTTTTGCTATCCTTGTGAGGACCTTCCATTGACATAATGCATTCCCTAGCCCCTTACCCTAACCCTAACCATCACAACTGAATGTCTAACCCTAACCTTTACCCAAACCATAAACTTTTTGTATTTGTAACCTTAACCCTAAAACCAAGGCATCCTAGTATAATCCTTGTGAGGACCAGGCAAAATGTCCTCACAAGACAAAATGTCCTCACAAGAAAGGTTGTTTGTCAAGAGTTGGTCCTCACAACTATAGCAAAACATGCACACACACACATACACAAAAACAAACACACACAACCCAGCCTTACGTCATCCATACCAGCTACACCTTCATGCCTGAGCCATTAGGGGGCAGTGTTGTCCCAGATCTGCCCCCCTCTACCCCACTGTCTGTTTTCCTTTCCCACGGCTGCTCAGTGGAGTGAGATCAGTCTTAAGTGCTGCTGTGGGGTCAGGGTTGGGACTTCCACAGCGGCAGTAGTAGAGGTCAAGATCTGGAACGGTGAAGCTCATCCTCAGTCAGCAGTCGGACAGGGGCCATAAAACGTCTCTGCTGACGTGCGTTCCTGCTGTTTCAGCACGAGGACGACCGTCCCCGCGGACGCATCAGGTGTAGAGCGCGGGCTGTTATCGACAACAGCCCCTCGGGGAGGCGTGGGTGGGTGGGTGTGGAAATGTGTGTGATGTATGCAGATGTGTCGAGGCATCCTCTGGCAAACTGTTACTGACACACACACACAGAGAAAAAAACAGGAAACATATAAAACACAAAACACATCAGTGGGAAAAATAGATGAACCCCCCCCCCGAGTCGGACACGTGACCGAACAACAAGCTGAAGGTGGAGTGTTCCCAAACTAGACGCTGACATTTCTGAAATGTGTGGTTTTTTTTAATGCATTTCACATCTCACTTCCTTCCCTCCTCCATCCCTCCATCATCTCATCTCCTCTCCTTCGTTGCCTTTTATTTATTTCTCTTCTTCCTCTCTCTCCCTGACTCACGCCGGCGTGTGTTTGTGAAAAAGAGAGAGAGAGAGAGAGAGAGAGAGAGAGAGAGAGAGGTGTGGAGAGACCTGCTAAGCTGGAGCAGTCGTCCCCCTGGTGATACTTCTATCCAGGACAACAAGCGCCACCTGGGGTTTACATAACACACACACACACACACACACACACACACACACACACACACACTTCCTAACACACTCTCTTCATATCACTTTCCCTCTGATACTCTTTTGTTTCATCCTTGCCCTTCCTATGTCTCTCTCTGTTTTTCATTCTGTCTTTCTCTCGCCCACATCATCATCACTGGAGGGAGGGATGGAGGAGGGAGGGGGTGTGGGGTGTGTGTGTGTTGGGCTGCTGGTTGGCCTGCAGCGAGAAGCTTTGGCAGTTTGAACAGCAGCCTGTGTGCTCTGCTACTGAGCTCACTTGCCTTGTTTTGGGTTGTGTGTGATGATGGAAGCCTGGAATTTGCTGGCGCCGCTCCGCTCCTCCGACTAAGCAGCCGGTTTTATAGATTTTTATTTTTTTTTGTAGAAGACAGACAGGAGGAGAATTTCATCGTCGCAATGATTTGACTTGAAAAGCCACTGTCATACACAGGGATTATAATAGTAGAGATTTGCCTGCTTTTGTAGTTTTTGTTCCTCGGCAGGACTGTGTTCCCGTCTGCTGAAGAATTCATCCTTCAATTCCTCGGATGACAAGAAAAGACAGGATTGTTTTTTCTTTCATCATATAAGCTGTGTGTCCTTCGGGGTCATTAAACAGTGGTAGTTGCCAGAAGTAGAAAACATGGCAGATTTCCCTCCAGCATTAATAAACAAATATGGGCTGTGTTTACAATTTGGTCATGGATCATATGAATTCTATGGTTGTGCTTTAGAAAAATGAACGATTTGAAAATGATGATTAATTCAGTTGCACATTACTCATATCAATATTTGCAAATTAGTCTTGGTCACATATGTTCAATTTGGACACGCTGAACCCGTAAACTACACTTTAACTAAATGTAAAATAGTTTAGTTTAAGCAGCAAAATGGAAAAAAAGAATTTAACTTCAAAGTTCAATTTCAATTAGAGGTACATGTCAACTTCAAAGCAGGTCTGATGTGACCACATTTATAAGCCGAGCTGAAGCAATATGAGGCAAGAAACAGAGGTCAAAAGAGGTCAAATGGTTTAGTTTCATGCAGAGAAATAAAAGATCTTTACTATGCGAGAAGTGATGTCTCAAAGCCACAGACAAAGGAGAGGAAATCGCAAATAATCCTCAAGAATAAACGACAAAAATCATCAAGATAATTTCTGAATTATTTGTGCATCAGTTTCTCTAATAAGGAAATTAGAAAAAACATAAAATTGAAATGGAAAAAAAAGGACCGTGATGAGACGACTCAGAGCCTCTGACCACAGAGCATTAAAAGAAAATATGCATTTCCAGGCTGTTCAAACAGCCTCGGCGTCAAATGTGGAGGACGCCACTCACTCCCGTCTGAACGCTCCAAAGAAGGCAGATGCTAAATCAGGACTTTCTTGATTTATTCTCGCCCTCCTGCATAGATCCTTTTAACACTCACAGTTGTGCCAGGATACTGATTTATACATTTCTTGCTCTTGGTGTAGAGGTGTAATTTTCCACCATTCCCTCGCTGTTCTTCCAGCTCCTGTGGCGTTCCAATACACTAACCCCAAAGCTTTCAGCACCCCTGGTTTTTTTTTTTTTTTTGAGTCCTCTTATTGCAAACTGCATATTTGATGTGAGCATGGATTAAGAAATGACGGCTCTTTGGGCAGGAATGCCTCCTTCTGCTGCTGCTGTGTGATGCCATTTGGATTCCTCTCCGTGGACCCGGTGGAGCTGTATTGTGCGACATCAGGCCGGAGCACTCGTCCTAAACGTCCAACAGGGAACCTGAGGGGACAAACAGTCCCTTTGAAGGTGCCATGATGGCTTCTTTCTTGTCACAACTTCAAAGTGAATGTTTAGGTCATTCCTTCCGTTTGCCAGAAGGACTCTTTGCCATTTCACTCTGCAATGAGAAATCAGTCAGAACGGAGACTCTCGCTCACTCGACCCCCCCCGACCCCCACAGGCCTCCGCTCTGTGCCTGGTAGGCTTCTTCAGAAATCCATCCGTGGATGCGAGGGGCGCGAAGCCGAACCCATGAGCGATGAAAAGCAGAAACGTGGTCTGATGAGTCATCTATTTCCTGCTCGACACATTTACATCTTTTACACCGGCCGCCAGCTGTGAGGCATCTGATCGTTCTGCATGACGCTTAAAGAACTTCAAAACCTTTTAGAGAAGCAGGTAGATGTCCGCATGCTCCCAGCTCATAACATTCTGCACACACACACACACACACACACACACACACACACACACACACTGCTAAACAATTCAAGCACGGTTTTATAAACACCAAATTGATGCCGGCCGTCCTTCATGCCTCCCCAGTCACCAGATGTAAACATAATTTCTATTTAAAATCCGTGAACTAGATTTTTTTTTTTCCCTCAAAGACCAAGACTTTTTCGCCCTGTGAAGTCGGGCCAATATCCCGCACACAGATGAGGATTTGTATGATATCAATCCAAGTGGACTGAAGTTGTCCTCGAGGAAAACGCAGACCCAACTCGTCTATATGTTTTTTAGTATTTTGTCTGTGTGTGTGTGTGCGTGTGTGTGTGTGTGTGTAATCTACTTTTACTACTTGTGAATCATCCTATGAATATAATGTAAACACATGTAAAAGCTTTCACAGTGTTTATATAAGCTTTTATCTTTACATATTTCTACTGCTTTATAATTCTGCAGTGAATTACTTCAGAATGTGTTTGTTTCTCATTAAAACTTTATTAAAGTAAGCTGACAGCAAATGACACCAAAGCAGTATTTTCAAAGAGTTGTGAAACCTTTTGGATGAAGTTAATGTAAACAAACGGCGTCACAAACGATTACACTCACGTTTTTTGATTTTTAATTGTTTACATATTTGATGTATTTTTCATATTTGGAAACAGAAAAGGCGGGAAAAAAAAGACTGAAAAATGATGTTGTTGCGCCGCACGGCTCAGAGTGGTAGAAACTGTCATCGCGAACAAGACCTCACGTCGTCCTCGGGGATTTACTCCTCATTATCCACTCTATTTACTGCCGGCTGATGTGACATAGGAGGCGAGATGACATGCAGCTCTGACAGAGTGATGCTTCACTTTCAGCTCTGGGGCCTCCATCCTGCACTGTCTCCATACAGTCAGTGGGCAACAGGAGGAAAAGTGCTTTCTGGAAAAGGTCAATTGTGCTGCATTGACTCGGATAAACAATGGTGAAAAAAAAAGTCTGTCAATCAAACGCGGGACGAGAGCCTACGCTATGCAAAGTGGCGTCTTATTGAGCGAGCGAGTCAGATAGGAAGTCAGTAAATTTAGTCAATTAAATGATCAGAATTCATTTGGTGTGGTTCGTTTAAAAGCCACCAAATATTCTTGAAACCACTGTGGATGTTGCATGTGATTGATTTCCCTGATAAAAACAATAATCCATCTTATAAATTATTTATATCCTCACCTGCCTACCTGTCCATCTCACACTCCTACTAATGTATGCACTGGTTTATTTAGTCCACATTATCCATTAGTTACATCATGATGGAGTCTTATTATTTCTGTTTTGGACTTTTCTGGCACATACGTCGTTCGTGTGAGACCATAGACTGTATAAAATATGGACGTAGTGTCCGTGACGTCACCCATAGTTTTCTGAAGAACAAAAATGAAGCAAATCGTAGTGCGTAGCCATCTTGGTAGCCTACCTCCGGTTACTCCAAATATGGACAAAGAGGTGGAGCGAGGGCGGAGCTGAGGCGGGTCGAATGAACGCTATTGGCTGAAAAAAAGCCGCTTTATTCGAAGTAATCAAACGAGCTACGGCTAACCAGCTAGGTTAAATGCTAAATATCGTTGCTAGCCGGCTAACCCCACAACGATCTCTTTCCCAAACTCAGTGACTAGAATTAGCCGGGGTGACGCCCTTTAGACCGTCAGTGGCTAGTTGTCAATCAAAGTGGCGCCACTTAGATTGACAGCTATGAATTGTGCATAATGATGTATGCTGTATATTTTAAACGAAGGCCTTATAAAAAAATTCGGCCCCCCCAGAGTTGTCATGTCATTTTTTGTGTCCTAAAATCGGACATTTTAACATGGGGGTCAAATGTAATTGACTCCCTTCTGCGGCCTGCTCTAGCGGTTATTCGAGGAACTGCAGCTTTTTTGCACTTCCGCATTGGCTTCATTTTTCAGCGCCGCTTGTGTGAGACACAAGGACGTGCATCCGCTCTGCTGCCACCCGTCATCATCCTTCTGGGCCGAGGAACCTCCTACAGGCCATTTTCAATCTGTCAGTCCTGTCACATTAATTTTCCAGGACGGTATGTCTTCCATATGTCTTTCCATACAGATATAAGCGAATGTCATGTGACCTGTAAGTGTGTATGCTGCATGAATGTGTGTGTGTGTGTGTGTGTGTGTGTGTGTGTGTGTAGGCTGCTTCAGAGCTGACGTGACATTAAAGGTTGTTACAGGCATTTGTTGCATAATGCTTTTATCTGGAGGACACACCCGCTTCCACAGTCCTACCATTGATGTAGGTGTTCTTTCATCTGGCACATCAGAAGTGTGTGTGTGCATGCGTGTGTGTGTGTGTGTGTGATTACTACATGTCAAAAGGCTGCAGTGCCTCAGTAAGTGTGGAAAAATGTGTAGGTGTGCATTGCGAAGGCAGTTGCAACGGCGCAGAGAGGAAAAGAGAGTGAGGGTGAGAACGAGTGATGCAGACTCTTCATCTTCTCCGTCCTCCTCCCTCGTTCCCTCCCTCCCTCCCTCGTTCCCTCCCATGCTCGACTCGTGTGGCAGCTTCTGATGTGTTCCACAGACATTTCTTATCTTAACTACAAACGCATCAGACGCGGAACGCCGATGATTAAACTACAAAAGGCCCTGACTCATGCATGTCTGCAACTGCTGGCATGATTATTACATCAAAGTGATAAAGAAGCTTTACTACAATAGCCTGCGAGACACATGCTAATTCAATTGGTTTCACACATGAACACA
>JBBMOC010001518.1:0-11338 GCA_037975185.1 Centropyge bicolor | reverse complement strand
TCAGCGTTTTTTTCGCTGTGGGGTCGACTGATTGACTTTCCACAAAACAGTGTGCACATGTTGCATTTTGTCATACTATACATCAGCGTTTTTTTCGCTGTGGGGTCGACTGATTGACTTTCCACAAAAAGGTGAAAAACAACAATTTCATGCTCAGAATGAAACGTTGACTGCTTCTGAGTGGTTTTAAAGTCAATTTGAAACATGCAAAAAAATCACCCAAAATAATCACATACTATACATCAGCGTTTTTTTACAATGTATTATCTATGGAGCAAGACGGGGACAGATTAACCCAGAAAATAAAGTGGAAAATCCATTTCCTTTTTGTTTAAATATATGGAAATCTTAGTGTGGCTTTTAGTATTTTTTATTTTTCTGACTGACCAAACCTGATATATGTCTATGTCTAAACTGCACCATTGCACCGTCCTGGTGTCAGTGTGCACATGTTGCATTTTGTCAAGCATGATGATATTTTTGATTCCACCTATGCAAATTCTTTTATAACAGGATATTGTTTGAACTTTTGAAGTCTTACAATTGTTCATAAAATGTAAGATTTTTTGTGAGGTTGGCAGTAGAAGAGCTTCTTGCATGTGTCATTGTTTTTCTGCATTTTAGTGATCACATGATCAGGATGTGTCCTTCCTGCTGTCACACATACCTTCTGATGAAGGCTTCACGCCGAAACACGTCGATCCCTTTGTCGACCTATCGGCTGCAAATAAATGCACCCAAAGATCAGCGCATGGGGCGATCCATTACATATGTTAATTCTGGACAAATCTGCAAGGCAGATCTGGTGCCACCTCCTGCGCCGGTGCCTGAGCAGGAGGGGCCGTAGTGTAAAGTAGGCTTGTTCATCACACATCAGCCAGAGGAAATCAAGTGTATCTGTCTGTCAGAGGTGAGAGCTGAGAGCAGCTCATCCAGACATCTTCTATTCACATGTTCATCTGCCTCCCTGATGTGGCAGGTGAGGTGAGAGAGGAAGATGATGGGCTTGACTTCCTGCGAACGCTTTCATCAGTGTGTTGCATCGATTGCGTGATCTCCTCCTCAGCGATCAATGGCTCTCTCTGTGCTCAACATGCAGGATTTCACCTGACGTCATCACATCATCACATCGTCTTGGTTGTTTTTTTTATCTGTCTCACTGCTGCTGCTTCCATCACGTAAGACGAAGAAGACGAAGAATGAATGTGTAATCTCGTAATTGTGTGATTGTGATGAGGAAATGAAAATCTCAAGGTCTCATTTTTGCTTTTTTCCTTTCATGACCTCATTATTGAGCAGAGAGACAGAGAACAAGAAGGTCAGAAATTACCACCATCATTTAACCCTTCACTGAGAGATGATTGCTCTGTCTCTCTTGTTCTCTTCATGTCGGTGACAGGTGTTCGATGAAGTAGAGAAGACGAGCTCAGTGGAAAGACGCATTAGTAACCAGCAGCAGGGGATGAACTGAGTAGTAATGTGTCGGCCTGGGTTCCAATACAGGTGCCCCACCCCATTATACTAAACCATGATTGGCTATCTGCCAGGTCAGAGACGGGTTCAAACCAACCGTTTGATGAGTAAACTGGACATTCCTACACAAAACATTTGAAAACTTTATGACAGTATTTCCAAGTCAATGCAAGAACAAGCAAATTAAACGGTTTTAAATGCCGAGGATGGTTGTAATTAAAGATGTGTCTTTAGTTGCCAGAGGCAGCTCTTCGCTCCTGTGACATTTCACTGTGGCACCTTTTTCTGTGGGAGTTCTCACAGTTTTGTCTGGAGCACCATGCTCTGCTATTATTTTCCTTATTGTTTCATATGACTCATGCTTCAGTTACAAATGTACATTTCTAAATACTGACTGGCTGACGTTTGTTTTTGTGAAGAAATTAAAATGGCCTACGTTTAGCACAGTCCTTGAACGTGTCGTGGTCTATTTCTCTTTCGTATGTTGGTTTGTCAGGTGTCAGTCTTCTGTATTAGCTAATCAGTGATGAGTTTCCAAAGTGAGTGAGTGAATACTGACAGAACACTTTTTATGTGGATTCAGTTGAGCTCCAACATGCATATGTAACAATATGGCACCACAGACTTATGCTGATCATATTGTGACATGTGTAGTAACTAATGGTTGTTTGTTTTAAGCTCACATTGACATTAGTGCTATTAGTAGTACTATATACAGTACTGTACTTACTGTAACTTCTTCTTCTTCTCTTCTTCTTTTGAGGACTTAAATAAAATATGGAAATATGGAATATTCAAGTGCAATCCCATCAAAGGATGAGCAGGAACATGCAGATACATGGTTGGGATGGTTAAATTAGCCTGGCTCCATTTTAGGAATCACAGTCATGCAACATTTTCATCATATGTGAGCTTTTATTCTGATTTTCTTTTTGCTCTAAAAAAAATGAGATTTTCCACCATAATGACTTTTTCTATCAGACTTTACGGCCAGTGTATTGTATCTGTCCTGTTATCCATCACTTGGTTTCACTTTCATTGTTTAACCTGTAAAATCAGCGGCCATAACAATCCCCACCTGCAGGTTACTGTAAATCATTTTTTATCCTGACCTCATTTTGTTCTGTATCTCCAGCACCAGCGCAGCACTTACTGGACTGGACTGTATGCAATCTGCCCTCCTCCTCCTCCTCTTCTTCTTCCTTCATCTGTCGACTTACTGTCACCGTCCCGCTCACCTTCTGGCGCTGGCATGTGTGCTCAAATCCTCAGAGCAACCTCGACCCCCCCCTCCTCCCTCCAACTCCGCCAAATTTATTAATATGATTTACATAAAGTTAAAGTTCTCCCGGCAGCCAAGGAGGCCGCTCTAAAATAAGCTGTGGCGGTGACAGAGCCAATGTGTTATGTGTGTCATAGGCCCGGGGGGCTCCAGGGGCTGCTGGGTCCCCTGGGGAACCCTGGCCTGGAAATGACACAGAGTGAGGGAAGAGCCCCCATACCCCAGAATCAGTCATCTCATCTGCAGGGGGAGAGGAGGAAGGACAAAGACGCATCGCCCCACCGCCGGGCTAACACACACACACACACACACACACACACACACACACACACTCACCATGGGAGATGCATGCCCTCTGTCTCACACACACACACACACACACACACACACACACACACACACACACAGACGACGGAATATAATATTTTATGTGTGATTTTTAAATATGGCTTTAAAAAGGATTATTCTGGGGATGATGCGGGACAATTATGGTTTCAGGACATTGGGGGCACTCGATCTCTGGAGTCGGGCCGACACTTGAGTGTATTTATTCATACAATAAAAAAGATGTTAATGTCTCAGCTTTTAAAGGGTCAGTTCAGCCAAATTACGAAAATGTACACAGACATATTTATTCACTTAGCTCTGGTGGTTCAGGGTTTAATGGTCAAGCTTGGTTTAATTGTCTCTAGAAAAAGATTAAAGAAATTTCTGCAAAATACAACTCTACTCAAAAAAATGCACATCCTAATACTGAATGTGTTAATTACTGTATGTGTCCAGGTTGCCAGTTATCTTGATGGATTTCTTACTGCATCTCACTCAAATTGAAGTGAATAGAATTTCATTTGTGATTCTTCCGTCTTAAACATGATGCCTGTCGCTGCAGGACGTTTGAGCCGATGGGGTTAATGATCATGTTCAAGTCACCACCGCACTCTGCCTTCTGACACAAGAGAGCAACAAAATCAATTGTTAACACGGCCCAATAATCACCACATGTGCCCGTGATGGGCTGGAAATAGCAGCGTGCGGTGTCGCTTACCCACCACGAGGTCAATATCTGCCTCCACCTGCTGACAGCTGACTGATCTCCAGCGACACTGACAGCTTTTTGATGGGATGATTTTTGAGAAACCGCCATCAAAGCCCCCGGAGGTTTGGGGCCAATCGCACATGGGAAATACAATCCAGTGTAAAATGGGACAGAGGAGGTTTAAAAAAAAAAAAAGAAAAGAAAAGACAAAATCCCCCTGGAGGGACACACAGCACTCGGAGCCATCTAAAGGAAACTGAAACATGAGAAAATCAAGAGCTGTGGAAAGCATTTTGTGACAACCCACCATAAGCAAAAAGGGAGAGGGAGAATAAGTAATGCTAGAAATAAGTCGGCGGGGCCTGTTTTCCTCCTCGCCATTACCCGACGCAGCTGTGAAATTACGCCAATGTGTCTCCTCCGAGCTGCCTCGTGAAGGCGAAATGTCAACACCTAGTTTAGCCCGTAAATATTTAAGAAAACTGCTTCTAACGGAGGAGCCCCCCTGAGAGAGGAAGACGGTGGGGAGGGGGGGCGGATTAGCTGAAACGTTCATGTAACGTTTTCCCCGATGTTTCGTCTTAATTACCGCCGCGCAAGCCATGCAAATCCGATTGGCCGTTTATGCCAGGAAATTCATAACCACAGTGCGATATTAATTACTCCAGTAGGATTCAGGCTATATTTGATATGCACGAGGCAGCGCGGCCATTAGCAGCCTTGTGTTTCAGCCTCAGCCCTGCGTGTCAGCGGTAATCAAATCTAAACGTTGACAACAACACATTGGCCAATCAATATAGGATGGGAGGATCCTTTGATGCTGGAATTTTAATCTCTTCTCTCTCATGTGTGCGTCTTAATCTGTGTCAATATCCTGTTTGCATCCCTCACACTCGACTCTTTCAGTCTCCCTCCATCATTGGACTTCCTCCTTTAAAGCAGCGTCTTTTATGTTCCATTGTTCGCAAAGCCGTCAGATTAAGTGGAGTCAAATGCAATTACGGCTCACGGTTGCTCGGCGGGAGAAAGTATCTGCTGTGTTTGAGGGAGAGAACGATGTGCAGATGATCTGGTCATGTTCCCGGTCCTCCTAAAGAGAGCAGGATGAATGGAGAGAGAGAGAGAGAGAGAGAGGTGACCGGTCTTTTGGCTTCATCAATGGAGCAACACTGACCTCTGCTGGTGAACGCTGCCTCTGTTTGTTCCACACTTGAACTCCCCACCAGTGGCTTTAAAATTGCTTTCTTAAATCATCCGCCATGTGAGTGAGAGGGAACATAGATCAAGCACACTGAGGAGTAGAAATAATAAGAGAAAAAACACAAAGCACGGTGCCAATTACTGGCTCAGGTTCTACATTGCTCTTATAAAAATGTAATCAATCACTCCACTCCAGCGTGGGCCACACACGGCGCGGCCCGCTCTTTAACACAGCCACAGGAGAAGGTCATCGTGGGAGAGGTGGCGCTTCACTCCTGTTAATGACGCGGCGACAGTGCACGCCTTTTAGTGGACCTGGAAATGAGGAGAACACACAACATGACAGGCAGAGTTTTCCTCTTTCATCCTTAAAAACGCTCCGTCTCTCCCTGCAGGACCCCCTGGCTCAACTCCGTTCTCCCTCTAAAAGCTTCCATTGGTTTTCAGACCGGCGCTGGGGAGGCCACCTCCAGCCTGGTGGCAGGAGGAGAGAGGGGGGGCCGCCCCGGGGGGTCCTCGCAGGCCCGGGCGCGCTCGTTAATATCTGCAGACGACAAAGAGCGAGAGGTGACACACACATACTGTACGCACACACACACACACACACACACACACACATACTGTACATGTAGTGTGAGGCCATGCACTTAAATACACACACACACACACACACACACACACATACTGTAGGTGTAGTGTGAGGCCATGCACTTAAATACACACACACACACACACACACACACACACACATACTGTACGTGTAGTGTGAGGCCATGCACTCTTAAATAAACAAACACACACACACTTTGATTTGACCATGCATATACTGTCTGTTTGTTGCACCAAAAAATCAGACACCATGACAAAACAACACACCCTCTGTTCGTCCATGTGTGTGTGTGTGGTATCACAGTCGTTCTCTGCCTCGGCTAATGATGTATTGGCATGCACATCCATTCACAGGGCTGGCGTGTGTTCACGGCCCTGGCAGCCCACGCCCACGGTACAGCGATACGTCCAACTGGCCTGGTGGCGCGCCCACAGTCAGGACTGAGCAGATGCCACTCATTTCTGCTGGCCAAAGTGACCCAGCAATCAGCTGGCCAAGCACCTCAAAAATCTCAGCAAGCTAGTAATGAGAGGACTGAGCGCTCGGCTGGGCGACGACACGGCGTGGAGCCTCGCCACGGTGGCCGCGCTCCTCTCTCTCTCTCTCTCCTAATACTTTCGCTTTGTCCTTTTCCTGCTCTTGTCACTTTCAGGGCTGATCCTCACTGAGCTGATATTTCGCTGACCTGCGCTCAAGTCTCTCTCTCTCTCTCTCTCTCCCTCTCTCTCTCTCTCTCTGTCTCTCTCTCTCTGTCTCTCTCTCTCTCTGACCTCCTCTTCCTCTCTCTCTCTCTCTGTCTCTCTCTGTCTCTCTCTCTCTGTCTCTCTCTCTCTCTCCCTGACCTCCTCTTCCTCTCTCTCTCTCTCTCTCTCTCTCTCTGACCTCCTCTTCCTCTCTCTCTCTCTCTCCCTGACCTCCTCTTCCTCTCTCTCTCTCTCTCTCTCTGACCTCCTCTTCCTCTCTCTCTCTCTCTCTCTGTCTCTCTCTCTCTCTCTCTCTCTCTCTGACCTCCTCTTCCTCTCTCTCTCTCTCTCCCTGACCTCCTCTTCCTCTTCCTCTCTCTCTCTAACCTCCTCTTCCTCTCTCTCTCTGTCTCTCTCTCTCTCTCTCTCTCTCTGACCTGTGTATGTGTGTGTGTGTCTGTTTGTGCCCTGTGTGTATGTGTGTGTTTGTGTGGCTGCTCGCTGATGCACTCTATGACATATTGAGGTAATAAAACACTCCTCTGCAGGGACGGCTGTGGCCCACTAATTAAACACCTCCGATGCGACCTTATTGCAGCCGCCAGTTGCCATAGAATCCAGCTACATCTTGTGGGGCCTGCGTCACACTGCATCTCCCGTCTCTGAATCATAGGAAAGAGGGGGGGAAAGGGAAGACAAGCCGCAAGGTCATTACCACAGAAAACCCAATTATACCACACGCAAAATCATCTGCATCTCCTCGTACAGGACGGAGTATTGACTCGCTTGTTTTCACAGCTCTATACAAACATCCAGTCTGACCGTTTTAAAACAATGATTTGTCCTCATAAACAACAAACTCAGGGGGTTTCGGTTCCTATTAATAGAAAAAAAAACAGGTTTTCCAAAGGCGATGGATTCAGGAGCTGACAAACACGCCTGTAACCACTGTGATTTCTGCGAGCTCTCATGAATCGGTGTGGCTGACACTCTGGCTATTATGTGGCAAAAAAAGTAAGAAAAAGAAAAAGAAAATGATCTAAAGAGGAAAAAAAAACTAAGATGAAGAAAGTTGTTCTGACTACACCTCGTAATAAACCATCCAGCATCGTTTCCCCACCGAACCCACGGAGAATCAAAGGAGTCACAGCCCCCGGGCAAAGGAACTGTCAGTCATCACAAACTCCCTCCTGAATCAGTTAACCATGATGATTTTCAGTGTCTCAGTGATGAGATGTTTCCACTGCAGCTTCTAGCATTAGATGCACTGTAGCAGAGGATGTGTGAGCAGAAGGTGGATCAGCACAGGAAGCTCCTGGTTCTGACCCCAAACAGGGTCCTTGCTTGTTTTCACTGGCTGTCCGAAGACAAGCACCTCAAACTTAAAGCTCTAAATCTGCTGTGACATGTGACTGTGTTTGTCCATCTGTGTCTCAGAAATGCTAACGTTGAGTAAAGTTAGTGTCTCAAAGTTGTATCTAAAATTTGAAATAGCGAAAGCTCTGTATGAAATTGAACACTACAAAAAACAGAACACAATTCAATAATAACAATACTATATTCTTAAATGTGTGGCTGGCATGCAAATGGTTAATTTTTTATAGCAACACAGAAAAGCCAAGAAGTGCAGATAGTGCATGTGCAGCAGGGAGCGAGGACTGGACAATCTGCACATGTTTCTATCACTGTAACTGAGGGAGTGAGCGTGATTCTCTACCAGCTCAGAGCAAATGAATGTACAGCAAACACTGAGTCACAGAGCCGTGTGTGTGTGTGTGTGTGTGTGTGTGTGTTGGGGTCAGGCCTGCTGAATGAAGGTGTCCTCTCATTTAGTCCGCTGTGGGCCGGGGGGGTCAGCGCGACAGACGACTCAGCACCTGTCAGCGGCCCAGCCCCGCTCATCAGTCACCACCTCCATATGCTGCCCATTAAAATCAGACGTGTGGGCACTCGACTGGCAAAGATCGCACACCTAGTGACCCTCTCCACATCTGTTGACAAAGCCTTAAACACATGCAGCACGGAGAGGGGGGGAAAGGACAGTCGACAGGGGAGGGAGAGCACGAAAAGAAACAGCGGCTGAATTTACATGCAGTGAGAATTCACCTGAAGTGAGACGGGTTGAACATTCATCTCTCAGTTAACTGTTATATTATACTGCAAAATCTGGGGAGGTTTAACCTTTAATGGTCATCTCAGTTTTTAATTGTTCTAAAGGGAAAGGCTGGTGTTTTTCTCTTACTGTCAATGATTCTCGTCACATGACAAAACCAACAATGTTTTAGTTAGAAAAAAAAATCTTTAAAAATATGCCTCAATTTTATACTTTCATTTTTAAAAAAGACTCAAAATAAAACAGTTGGACATAGCAGTTTTTTTGCAAACAATACTCAAACAGGAGTAAATAATGTATTTTCTAAGGCCTATTTTCAACAGTGGATTAATACATGCTAATATTTCTAATAATCATAATCATGTATAAGGTATCGACTGAAATTAAACCACAGTGGCCATGTTCATCATAATGATGCATAATGTGCAACATTATCTCACTGATGTGTGTTTAATACGGTCTATGGGACAGAAGCTGTGTATCAGACTGTGGCTGCACAGACCATAATAGCAATAATAAAAACATATGTCACTAGACTCATTCTTTAAAATGTCCTTTTCTGAGATTTCTGCTTCCACCTGAATACAATGGAGGTAAATGGAATACTGGCTGCACCCTTTAGTTTTAAAGTTACTTATCTATACATCTGGTCTTCTGCTGCGATGACACTTTTTCCCAGCGTGTGATCGATAAAGTTTATCTTATCTTGTTCTTTACAAAAGACAAAGCCCCTATGAAGTGTAATGTATTCCTGACTAATGGTGACAATAGAGGTAGATAGTGAGGTGTGATGTGTTATTTAAATAATATATCATTTGAGTGAACCTTCCTTTTACCTGCTTTATTCAAGGTAACAACGAGAACACTGGACGGAGAGCTATAAAAGATGCATGTGAGCAGTTTAACCTGAGTTAGAGCTTTACTGGAGGACGGACGGCAGCTGGACTGAGGCCATGCATGTGAGTGTAACCTGAGAGAGATGAAATGACGAGTTCAAAGAGGGAGAGATATTCGCTCTCTGTACCGACGACAGCGCTAAAACGTGATGTAGGTGTGTGTGTGCACGCGTGTGTGTTTTGATGCCAGTGTGTGCACGTGTGATTGTATTTCTACATGGGCCTAATACGCCGGCGTGTTTGTCCATGTGTGTGAATGCGAGAGGCTGCGAGAGCGCACTCGACTGACTGACTGTGTGAAAGGAATGCAGAGGGCATTCTCTTCAAACGGACGCTATTCAAAGAGCAGGCAGTTTCAAAAGGAGACAGCACTGAGGGCAGTCGGGTTTGAACTGTGTTTGTGCAGAGCAGTCGGCCTTTATGAAGAGAAAAAAAGGAATTCCTGAAGTGCATTCACTTTCCTTGGAGGAGGAGAGAATATTAGGAGAAATAAAGAGAGAGTGGTTGGAGCCAGACAGACGGGGAGAGGAGGGAGGTTAGAGAGGAAGAAGAGAGAGAAAGAGAGAGAGAGAGAAGGGGAGAGAGAGAGAGAGAGAGAGAGAGAGAGAGAGCTGTGGACTGGAAGGCAAGAGAGAGAGAGAGAGGGAGAGAGAGAGAGAGAAAGAAAGAGACAGAGAGAGAGAGAGAGCTGTGGACTGGAAAGCAAGAGAGAGAGAGAGAAAGAAAGAAAGAGAGAGAGAGAGAAAGAAAGAGAGAGAGAGAGAGAGAAAGAGAAAGAGAGAGAGAGAGAGAGAAAGAGAGAGAGAGAGAGAGAGAGAGAGAAAGAGAGCTGTGGACTGGAAGGCAAGAGAGAGAGAGAGAGAGAGAGAGCAGGACACATAGAGGGAGAACATTGGCCCGGGGCGCTGCTACGTGCTGCGCCTCCTTTCTCCCCTTTCTTCAGGAGACTCAGAGAGGAGACGAGAAAGAACAAAAACCCACTTTCCATCTGCACCTATGGGAGCGTCCAGGCCGGCGGTGCCCCATATAGCTGCACCGCGGTGACCCCGGCGCCGCCGGAGCGACGGCTGCTGAATTACCATGTCAGTGGCCCGCTGCCCCGTCATGCCAGCTCACGCACACACACCATAATAAACACACTCCATCACCCAAAGAGAGCATATTAATTATAGATGTACGTTAAATTACTTTCATTACCTCTCCTGCTCGGCCGACGGGACGGAGACGGAGATGATGGATGGAAAGGAGTTCCTCCCCCAAGTCGTGAACGCCCCCTCTTTTACTTTGTCTCACCCTTTTCCAGCCCTGTTCATTCTTTATGTTGCACCAGTTCTTACACATTTCCTGCTTCTCTCTCTCTGTTTGTCTCTCTTTCTCAGTGGCATCACCAGAGATTTTGGGCCCCATGAAAAGATAAAACATTGGGCTCTAACCACACCTGCAGAACCCAGTCAACCCATTCAAAGCTTTACATGAATACCTCTGCACGTGCTAAAGACGACCTTTTACAGGCAAATGTAAATTGAATGGTAAAAACCATGAACAGAAAAATGAAAGCCAATCAGTGGCCCAGTGAAGGTGGCCCCCCATGTCAGTGCTTCACTCACACATCACATCACTATCGCTCACCTTGCAAGCAGTGTATATTTTTATGTATGTTTATTTTTTATTATCTTAATGTCCTTGTTACTAATAATCGCTGTGCAAAATTTTAGGCCAATATCTCCACTAGTTTCAGAGATATTAAGCCTACAAAAAGGGGGCGTGGCCTCATATTTAACATAGAAACCAGAGTTACAATCAAACATCCATACTTTGATGGCTAATAACTTTTGAACTGTTCACACTAAATGGTTCAAATTTTCACATATGATTCACTTTCTGAAAGAGCAAGGTCTAATTGATATATGTACCAAATTACCAAATATGAAGTTGGTGCTGTGAAGGATACTATCTAATTAAGGCTGTTGAATATAGAATGCCAATGTGAATATGTCGTTCACAAGGTTACATCACATGCTTGTCGACCACTAAAAAACGCTGAT